>PVJX010013097.1:0-48318 GCA_004027295.1 Dolichotis patagonum | reverse complement strand
AATATGATGCTGGCTGTTGGTTTGTCATAGATGGCCTTTACCATATTGAGATAAAGACCCTCTATTCCAATTCTCTGTAAGGTTCTTATCATGAATGAGTGTTGGACTTTACCAAAAGCTTTTCTGCATCTATAGAGATGATCATGTGGTTCTTGCTTTTGGCTCTATTGATATGGTGGATTACATTTATTGTTTTGTGTATGTTGAACCATCCCTGCATTCCTGGGATGAATCCTACTTGGTCATGCTGTATAATCTTCTTGATGATTTGCTGCATCCTGTTTGCCAATATGTTATTGAGAATTTTTGCATCTATGTTCATCAGGGAGATTGGCCTATAGTTCTCTTTTTTAGTTGAGTCTTTCTCTGGTTTTGGTACTAGAGTGATATTTGGTTCCAGGAATGACTTAGGAAGAATTGCTTCCCTTTCAATTTCATTGAAGAGTTTCAGGAGTGTTGGAATTAAGTCTTCTTTGTATTTCTTGTAGAATTCTGCAGTGAATCCATCTGGGCCTGGACTCTTCTTTGTAGGCAAGGACTTAATTACATTTTCAATTTCAGAAATAGAAATTGGGTTATTCAGAAGTTTTACATCTTCCTGATCCAGTTTTGGTATTTCATATGTATCTAGGAATCTGTCTATTTCTTCAGTGTTATCGAACCTATGAGAGTAGAGGTTTTCAAAATAGGTGTTGATGATCTTCTGTATTTCCACTGAGTCTTTAAAAATTTCAGCTTTTTCATTTCTTATTGCATGAATTTGAGTTTTTTCTTTCCTTTTTAAAATAAGGTTGGCCATGGGTTTATCAATTTTATTTATTCTTTCAAAGAACCAACTCTTTGATTCATTGATCCTTTGTACTATTTTCTTAGTATCTATTGCATTGATTTCTGCTCTGATCTTTATAATTTCCTCCCTTCTTTTGGCTTTGGGCTTGGCTTGCTCTTCTTTTTCTAGATGTTTGAGTTGTAGCATCAGGTTTGTATTTGTGTTCGTTCTGACTTCCTGTTGTGGGAACTCAGTGCAATAAATTTTCTTCTAAGGACTGCTTTCATTGCATCCTACAAATTCCAGTAAGTTGTGTTTGTATTTTTGTTTGCTTGTACATATTGTTTAATTTCTTATTTAATTTCATCTGTGACCCACTGATTGCTAAAGAGTATATTACTCAATTTCCAGGTGTTAGTGAGGTTTTTGCATTTGCTTTTATTGTTAACTTCTAATTTCATGGCACTATGATCTGATATCATGCATGGGATAATTTCAATTCTTTTGCATTTACTTATCATGTTCTGTGGCCTAGTATATGGTCTATTTTAGAGAATGTCCCATGTACTGCTGAGAAGATGGTATATTCTAATGTTGTTGGATGGAACACTCTGTATAAGTTTATCAAGTCCTTTTGTTCACAGGTTTGATTCAGTTCTGTTATGTCTTTGCTGATTTTCTGTCTAGTTGACCTGTCCCTTTGTGTCAGTGGTATGTTAAAGTTTCCTGTTATCATTGTGTTATTGCTTATTTGATTTTTCATTTCTGTTAGTATTTGCTTTATATAGCTGGGTGTTCTGGAATTTGGTGCATATATATTGAAGATTGTTATCTCTACCTCTTGAAGTTTTCCCCTAACTAATATGTAGTCACCTTCTTTATCTCTTTGGATCACTCTTGGTTTGAAATTCACATTGTCTGCAAACAGGATGGCTACTCCTGCTTTTTTTGTTATTGTTGTTGTTTCCTGTTGCATGAAGTATTGTTTTCCATCCTTTGACTTTCTGTCTATGAGTGTCCTTTTGGGTTAGATGGGTTGGATTTTGTTTCTTGATCCTTTCTGCCAGTCTGTTTCTGTTGATTGGTGAGTTGAGGCCATTTACATTAATGGTTGTAACTGTTATAGATTGGTTTATTGTTGACATGTTATCTTTCTTCTGTTGTATCTTTAGTTTTCCATTCTGTTTATTTGTCTGCCTTGCTTGGTGGTTTTCTCCCATGTGTATCTAGAATGTCTGTCAGTATTCTTCATAGGGTTGGTTGGTGTTCATGAAGCTCTTCAGCTGTTCTTTGTCATGGAAGTATCTTATTTCTCCACCCATTTTGAAGGACAGTTTTGCAGGGTATGTCAGTATGGGTTGGAAATGGCTTTCCTTTAGGATGTGAAATACTTCACTCCATGTTCTTCTTGACTTCACTGTATTGAGAAGTCTTCTGTGATTCTGATAGGTTTCCCTTTATAGGTGATCTCTCTTTTCTCCCTAACAGCTTTTAGTATTCTGTTCTTATGGTGGATTTCTGGGATGGTTATTATTATGTGTGTGGGTGTAGTTTTATTTTGTTTTTGGCTGTTTAGAGTTCTATATGCTTCACTTATCCAGATGTCAGTTTCTCTTCTCATTATTGGGAAGTTTTCAGCTATTACTTCTGTAAATATCCTCTCGATATCATCTGGGCTGTCCCCTTGTTTTTCATTTATCCCTATTAATCTTATATTATTTTTCTTTGCATCATCTTGAAGCTGATGAATTGTTATTTCCTGATTCTTTCTTATTTTTAAAAGATCTTGTCTTTCCTGTTCACTGGCTGCAATCTTATCTTCGAGGTCTGAAATTCTATCTTCACTTTCACTGAGGCAGTTTTGGAAGCTTTCAATAGCATTTTTGATTACCTGTATATCTCTTTGAATCTGTGTTATGTATTCTCTTTGTTTCTTATAGTGTTCATTCAGGGATTCTATCTGTTTGCTTTGTTCCTCTAATTTTTTACCTGTGTCTTCACTAGATGCATTCACTATTTTTTTCACTAATTTTATCAATTCTTCCTTTACCTGGGCAAGTATTTCTGATTTGAATTTCTCCATATCTTCCCCTAGTTGCATCTTTATCTCAGTTGATATCACTTCAGACATTTCAGGTGTATGGTTTCTTTTTTTTCTATGTACATGGCTCCTAAGCTTCCTTGGGGTGGGCTGGAGTTTTGAGCCTGCCTTTTGGTCTTTCCTTTTGTCTTTTTTCTATATTTCCTTCCTTTGAGCAGTGTTCCAAAGCTGCCTCTGGATGTGTGGTGAATTACCCTCTGTACCCTCAGTTCCTGGAGCAGTGCTGGCTCCCCACAGGCTCTTGGCTCCCTAAATTGAAAGGTGGAAGTTGGACCTCGTGAATTGGGGCCCGTGGAACCCCATGCCACAGTCCCGTTTCCTAGGGGATGGGTATGATCTCAACCACCTGGGAGTGCTGGTTTTAAGCTCTCATGAGGCCAGCCCACACTGCGCTATCAGGCCTCCAGCTTGGCCTCTGCCTCCTGAACTGAGAGAAAGCCACTGGGCGTGGTGTATTAAGGCTGTGGAGCTTCCCAGACTCGGTCCAGTGTACCCAGTAGCTAGCCAGAGGCTCAACTGCCAGGAGTGCAGGTCGCCAGTTCTCCACAAGCCTGCCTTGGGGAGGCAGGACTCACCTCACACGATTTTTATTGTTTACATGTTAAATTTTACTAATAAAAATTATAACAGCATATTACATATTTTATTAACATGCTAAGGTAATGAACAAGTAGAAGATATTATGAGCTTTTCTGACAGAAATAAAAAAGGAATAAGTGAATATATATGAAATAATATAACCACAGTGTGGAATCCATAAGCATCTATTAAAATTAGGAGTTGAGAAAGAGTAAAATTGGCAGATAGTAAAATGAAGATTATATTCAAGAAGTTTTAAAATTATCTGGTGATCTGAGGAAGAAAGTACTTTAACAGAAAGTTGAAATTCAGGGTTATATTTGAGATGATACACACTTCTTTTGTCAAAAGTAACTCAATATTTTCATGGCTTACAAAAAACTATTATAAAATAGAAATTCATATTTTCAAGTTTAACACTGTAATTGCCTTTAAATGTAAATAGTAGAAGTTTCTTTAATGTGAAAGCATGCTATTATGTCTTATTTTTAGTTCCTCAATTAATCGCTTGGTTTTATTACTTTAGTCAGTACAAAGTAAGTATTAACTTTGCTAATAGTTTTATATAGTATTTCTAATAATTTTAATATTAATTTGTTTTAAAGAAATGATCCTAAAATTATAATGAGAATATGTGTATTGAACAATATGATTTCTAAATTTTACATTGAGGAAGAGGATCAGCTCTTGTACTTGTCAGAATCTCATAATTACAATTACACTTTCAGAAACTAGCATACACTGACAAGTTTTTTCCGCTGTTGTTGTGAGACAGGGTCTTACTATTAGTTAAGGCTGGCCTTGCACTCATTACGGAGCCCAGGCTTGTGGTAATCCTCCTGACTGAGCCTCACTAGTGCTAGAATTAGAGGTGTGCACCACCATAAATTGTATGCCATTATTTCTCAAGTGAAGGAAATCTAAGCTAGTCAAATACAAAGGGACCTCCCTTGTATTATAAACTTCTTAGATTTGATCAAACTTATGTGATATTCTTTGTAAATCATAATTTTCTCTTCCATAAATTATGTTACTAATATCAACTCATAGTGAGAGATGCAAAAACAATTCTGCAATATGATAAGTTGTCTAGCCCCCAGTAAGTGTGCAATACACCTCAGTTTGTTTTAGCATCATGAGTTTTCATAATTAAAGTACAGTTCATGCCTACATATGAAAGATGGTCTCTGTTTATTTGATATGAACTAATTATTTATAACTTTTTAAATAGGTTTGTTATATTATCTACTTCTTCAGAAATATCACTGGGGGCAAATAAACTTATTATCTCCATTTATATATCAGGAAATCTGAAGATGTAGAGAGGACCTAATTTGGCTTAAGCTCAATATTAATGAAATTGGGAATTAAACTCCAATCATTTCTGAGGATGGTGACCCATCAAAGTGATGAAATGGATGACTATCTTTATTACAAACAGATAGGAAACATCTGTTCTTTATAAAGTTGAATTTGCACTGAAGATTTAAGGATTACACAAAATTGATAAAATAAATGTGTTGTTTAACATTTTTACTCAATTGAATACCATAGTTAAAACTATTGGCTTTGTTAGTTGGAGAAGAATTCATGGAATACTTGAGATGTAACTAGTTCTTAATTATTGAGTGAAATTTAGAGAAAGATAAAGAAGTAACCCAAGAATTTTCATTAGAAATAAAATATCTGATTATATGATTTTAAAAATCCAAAAGAACATACATTACACATAGATGATAATATGCACTACAGAAAAGACATTTATATATTAGATAGGGGCAAGTAATATTTTTCACAGATTTTGTAAGTCTTTTTTTCCATTTTCAAAATATTAATAAATTGAAATAAAATATCAACTTAAAATGTGTTAAAGAATTAGCATAATAAACTTTCTGATGATAGAATTTGGTAAAAGGAACAATAACAAAAAGTAGTTCTAAAGCAGTATCAGATCAAAGAAAAATTCAAACACAATTGCCAAGTTACATGGCTTTGACATATTATCTATTAGATGATCTATAAAAAGGATGCTTCTGTTTTTTATTTTTGATGGAATATACCGGATGATCCCCCAAGCATGAAGTCATCATTTGAATGCTGAATAAAAATATGATTGAACAGTTTCTTTGATGGCACTATTGACATTGTATAAAACCACTTAATATTTAGCAGATATTAGTAATAGAACATTTATGAATCCAAAATAGCATTGATGGACCAATAAGCCAATAAGGCATGCACTCATATGCATAGGAGTATTAGTCCTACTCTTGCCTGGTCAAGTGATATAGACAAAATGAACATAACTGCAGGTGTTCAACGTCAATGTCACTAACCCTCTCCCTAGTAAGTCACCCGTTGGAGACAGAAATGGAAATGCAATTAATGATATATTAATAGAAAAAGTTTTATTTTGTAGTTCCTTTATAAGTCTTCACCAGAAATGATTCAAGTATTTCTGCTGTTGATTGCTCTATAATTATTTCTCTTATATAAGTATAGGGAGATTGCATTTTAAATGAGCCCTACCTTTTTATAGAGGGACCCTAAGAGCATTGTTTTACCAAGTGTTATTATGAACAAAATGCATGAGAGTGGTAATGATATTCTTGTTATACACAGGAGTGTTAAACGTATTATTAAACTAGCAATCCTAAATGTGGAAGTAGGTGTTGGTTCTCTAAAGAAAGGCTGAAATAAATGAACTGTCCAAGTGCACTATTCCTCAGACAGCTTGAAAACCTACTTTATATTTCTAAGATTTACAGCATGTGAGGAGGCATTCTTTTCTTCTGGTATCATCCCACGTTCTCCTTATTCCCTGTAGTGTGAACTAATCTGCTTATTCATTTCCTTCAAATGTCCATGGAAGATTAGGTGCCAGGTGGCTCCCTTCTCAGTCTGCATCTTTCTGTGTTATCTCCGTGTAGGCAGTTTCATCTGCATTCTTATGATCACAAGTCTGTTAATGATTTATAAATTCGTATAGGTCTGACATATATTTGTGCAAATTCATCTGTCACTTTCTTTGTCTTTAAATGTCTCCATAGGCAAGCAAGTGCAAAACGTTAAAACATGAATCTCATGAGGTTTTCTCAAAACTTGTCTCTCCCCAATGCACCCTGTTTGTAAATTGGCTTCCAAATTTATGCTGTTCTACAGAACAGTAAGAGCTATCCTTGTTGATTCTTTATTTTATTCTAATCTCTGATAACCAGTAAATTAGCAACTCTTACTGCCTTTGTTTCAAGAAGTGATATCCGTGATAGCAGTAATTGGATGAAAGCTGATTTTATTTGGGAAGAAAGCACAGGAAGGTATGAGGAAGACAAAAAGAAACTAGCACAGAGAATGGAGAAAAGCTGGCACAAGTATTAACAATGAAATTACTGCTGCAACTAAATAGGACTCAATACTCAGAGGAACAAGCCTTGCTTTTTATGTAGATGAGTTCTGAAAGCATCGTTGTACTGAGCGTAATACACACAGCCTCTTTGCATGTGCCACTGAGTGAAGATTGTTCCTGGGATAACACCTCCTCCTCCCATTCAATCTGAAAAGGGCCAGAGCATGCTCCAGCAACAGGAGGGCACCCTCAGGCAGAGACACCCAGTGTTCCCAGCTCATCTGCACCTTTGCAAATGTGGCCTTCAGAGTAGGCTGAATGGATTTTGGCAGAATATCAAATGTGTCAGTCAATTTCATGGCAAATTGCATGCAGTCCATTTGCATGTCTTCATCCTTGTCCAAGTTCTTATTTCCCTTATTTCCATATTCAGCTTCATTCCCTGTATCCTCAGACACACTTTAGCGAGAGTAGTCTTCCTCAAAATATATTTACAATTAAATCATACCTCACCTGATAAACAGCACTTGCTTAACTTACCATGCCCTAAAAGCAAAAAAGCAAAAATTAAACATTTCACATGTAGCAAAGGCTCTGCTCAGTCTGGTGTCTACTTTTTCACCTCACTGTATTATACTGTTGCTTTTGATTTTTATGTTCTGGTCATATTTGCCTTACTTTTTCTTTAAAAAATGATCCTATCTTTTTAAAAGACTTAAAAAATCATAAAAAATTACAGTGACACATGCATACTCATGTTTATAGCAGCACAGTTCATAATAGTTAAATCTTGGAAGCAACCTATGTGTCCATCGACAGTCGAATGGATAAAGAGGATGTGGTCTTTGTGCAATACTATTGTGCCCCAAACAAGGATAAAGTCCAGGCACTTTTAGCTAAGTTGACCACTTCGAAGTCATAATCTTAAGTGAAATAAATCAGGAATGCAAGTTTAAATACTAAATTACTTCAATTGTGTTAGAATTCCAAAGTATAAATAAGGGATAAAATGGGAGAGAGATATTAGAAAGTGGGAAAAACATGTTCAGATTGGAAGGGGAACAAGAAATGGAGGGAGGGAAGGAAGGGAAAGAGATTTGAAAGAAAAAAGGATTTGAGAAAAAATGGAAATAGGTCTTTGGTAATTGTGAAGAGCAGGAAGGGTGGGAAGGGGGAAGGAAGAGAGGGAAAGAAAGAATTAATGTATGCTATGTACATGTACGCATCTCCCATGATGAACTTAATTGTTATGTACTGCAAACCTGTATTAATAAAAGAATAAAATACAAAAAAATTAAAAATAACAATGATCTAAGTCACTATCTTATTTAAAACATAGTACGTTTTCTGATATCTTTCTGACAATCTACTTTCACAATGATTATCATTATCTAATATGCTCTCGAAGAATTTATGTATAGCACATCAGTCTCTCACTTTTGTTTGGTGCTTCTATTTTTCTGATAGATATGAAACAGGTAATTAGAAAAATGGATAACTAGGTAGTCAGTTGCCTATCCATCTAGGGACCATTTGCTGGGGTTCTGCTTTGATATTGCTATTATCATAGCGCTTCATGTTGGTCATTGTACAACAGATGCTGTCATTACAAAGTTGCCTGGGTGAGTAGTAAGTGTGTTTGAATTTTGGTTTGTCTGTTTACTAGCAACAAATTAACTTGGTTAAGTGAGGGGTCTCTCTAATTCATTGTGTACATCTGAAACATCAGACATAATAATTGTATGTATTTCATGAGATTTTTGTGAAGATTAAGCTAAGTTATTTTAGGTACTTCATAGAATTGATGTGAGCAGTAAATTAGGTGACAGTGTATAATTTGTGTATCACTGTGCCTGGCATATGGATAAAAGTTAATAACAGTTACCTAACATCATCATAACCATCATCCTCTTCATCTTTTCAGAATTGCATATACTGTTCTTCTCCTAATACAATGACATGGTTCCCTATTCTTATCTCCATTTCACATTTTTATTTACTGAGTGAAAAAGAAACATATCTCTTAACACGCAGCAAAAATTTCAAACAGAAAAATGGAAGTTATGTGTTAGCAAGCATTTTTCAAGAATTTTTGATTATTTAACAAGCGCACAATAGAAATCATTGGTGGTTACATACTACTGTATCACCTAATATAAAATCACTGCTGAAAGTAAAACAAAAGACAAACAATAGATTTAATTGCATTCTGCTAACAAGCATGTTAGAGCCTAGGAATGTCTCAGTTATTCAAAGACAAATTGAATAGAAAAGTATGAATCTAATTAGGACTTGAAAGCAAACTGAAAATTGTCACTGTGTCAAAAAGCGTCTTCTAGAGAATTCAGATTTAAGTTATTTATTCAATTAAAGAATAATCACTGGTTTGTTACAAAGAATGGTTGTCGAGTCTTCATTTTTATTTTACTTTTCTTTTTTAGAAAAACTGTAAACATAGCATTATTTCTTTCCCCAATTTAAGTATGTCAAACCTCTATTAAGCTCAAATAAGCCTAAATTCTGGAAGAGGATTACAGAAGAATTTTGATTTTTTGTCCCATTTAAAAAGTATCAAATTTGTTTTCTTCAACAGAACTGTATTAGCATAAACAGTCCCACTCCTTTTGTTCTTGGTGATGGCTAGTCATGTTTCTCTCTTTAATACTTTACAGTTCGTAATGACTTGGAGGAGATTAAATTGATGCACAACGCATAGGAAGAAAACAGCAGCCTGAATAGTTTTCTTAAATATATTGTCTCCTTCCTATTAATTCATCTTGTGTATCTGAAATAATTTACTTCTATGACTATTTAGAATCACTACATATTCTTAGAATTTTCATTTTTTGTTTGCTTTTGCCAGAACATTATTGTTCAGTGAAAATATGCTTATTTATTATAACAGTTATTTGTAACATTTATCAAAGCAAAGTTTGCTTATATTTAAAAAATGATATCTTGTTAGATTAAAAATAAATATTAGATGAATATTTTATGTTATATAAAATATTATTTCTCTAAAACATTATGAACTTTTATATACTATTTTCTTTAATAATAACTTAATATTTTTAAAATTATAAATTATTTTATAAACTACTGATTCAATTACATTGGTAAATTTACATCTTATGGTAATTACAGAAATGTAAATAGTATTGCTGTTTTTATTTTCATGAAAATGAAAATAAATCTACTGATGATTATTACTTTTATTTACAATTTAGAAAATGAAAACATGCAAAATTGCAGTATCTTTGATTGAAACTATACACTTAAAATGTAATATTGCTAATTTAGATTTTCATAAGTAAAACTGAGAAATTGTCCTCCCACTATAATAAATACAAAGACAGTTCCACATTATTTGCATATAACAATATATTTCAATGTAACAATAAAGTTTTTAAATTAACCTTGATTCTAAAAGCTATACTCTCCCAAACTTCTATTTTCTAATGTTTTTGTTGGGATTGCTTATGAATTCTCAATATTATAAAAAGGTCTCATTTTTTATTCCAATCAACTATACTAGCTAGACCTAGGCTAGTAAGTTAAAACTCTTATGTAATGATGCATTTCTGACATTGTAACAGTTTGTTCAATTTCTCCCATTTTATTTCTATGCAGTGTTTCTTTTAAAGTATGCTATTCTTGTATGGTACTTACAATTTTAACCAGGTGTTCAATTCCTATAAAATGTCTATACATATTTCTATGTTGAACTTTTAATTTTTATGTTATATCATTGCTAAAAAAGATCATAAACCATAATTATAGCCCAATGGTTTGATTTTCAGACTCATATAGTATTACAATGTCATGTTTTTAGCAAAACATACTTTTTATTATGTAGTATTCACCTCTAGCCTTTAAACCATGCTGAGTAGTGAAAACTTGTTTTATAGAAAATTTGCCTTTACATTTTAAGTCATCCAATTATATTGCCACCTGAATTCTATTTCATTAGCTTTTACTTATGGATGATAATATTTATTTTCCCTTGACTGTAACACATTATCTTTATATCTACCTTTATCTACCTTTATTTCTTTACAGGTCTTATTTTAAAATAGTTATATTTTCAAAAACTGAATTATTTTAATAAAATTAAATATTTTTTAAATATTTTATTAGAAGCAAATAATTTGCTTTTCAGTGTGGTTGGATAATTATATGAAAAATACTGTAATATTTTATTAAAGTTTATTTACAAGTATTTTTGAAGTAAATTACTCATAGTTTTATATATATAATGAGTTGTATCAACTCTCACTAAGATGATTAATAATTATAGTTACTATAAATGTACCACTCCTGTATAGATATATATTTTTCCTAAAAATGTGAATCTATAGATTCATTCATGGCAGATTTTAGGATCATTTCAAAATATTTCATAATGAATGCTTTGTGTTTCTGCTATGACATATTATTCTCTTGCAATATTATGTTTTGGAATATGGGAATTTTTTCTACATAGAGTTATATTTAGTAAAACAATCAATTACCTAATACCCTATGTTTATTATTAATTGAATGAGCCCAATGGGATAATTTTATATAAAGTGTAATTTTATTAATTTATTATATTTTAGTGTAACACAAATCTAAAACATTTATTGCATAACATTCAGCATATGAGAACTTTAAACAAAAACATAAATAAATTACAAGTTTCAAATACACATAATTATTGAATAGCAACAATAAAATATACTGTGTATAATTGAAGCATAATCTCTCATCAAAGTTTCCCTAGAAAGGCTACTCTTCTTGTAGACTGATACTTATGCTTTTTAATTTTTTTTTTTATTTTGAAAAGAATAAAACTAAATGAGAAAAAAAAAACAAGATGGGGTCATTCAAAACAAAAGGATAGACATAATTTAAAACCACAGGTGATCTACAATGGTTACCATGATATCTCTTGTTGTCTTCAATATAATTGTTCATATCATCAGGTATAATACAATTGAATATAGCAGTGCAAAACAAAATTAATAAAAACAAAACATTGGAGACATTATAGGACTTTAAAAGAGGGTAATAGTCAGACCAGAAGCAGTATCATAGTGATTCTTATTGTCATCAGAGTAGTTGCCTATACTCTCAGACTTGATACTATCAACAATAACAGATTCAAATAAAATCAGTCAAGACAAGACAGCGATAGAACAAGATAGATTCAAATAAAATCAGTCAAAACAAGGAAGTGAAAGCAATACAAGTTTTTAGATTAAGTTAATAGGAAATTAAAAATGATCACCATAGTATATACTGCTATCTTTGGAATAGCTGTCCATGCCCTCAAATCTAGTACAAGTAGACAAACTGGAACAGAATATAACCAAAGTAAACAGAGCAATGAAAGCAATATGGGTTTCAAATCATGATACAAGATTAACAATCCTCTGCCTTCTCTATTTACACAGTTCCTCCCCTTTCACTTTCCCAGGGTACATTCTACATTTTGTATCCCACTAACTCCTTTAGTTTTTAGATTAGGGAGGCAACCCGCTATTAACCTAAGCGGTTCTGAACCTTTTACCCCTGAGCTTGGTCTCAAGCTGTACCCATTTACCTACAAGCACCTCAAAGGTTTTCCTTCCTTATAGCTGAATAGTTCTCCATTGTATAATAGTGTTGTGTTTTTTCCAACCACTTTTTTCTGGTTCCCTGTCACAAAAAGCATTATATTCTCATCTTTGATTTTTAGTCAATAAACACTCTTTCAGGTTAAATATATTTCTTATATAGAGCATCTTGATGGACCCTATATCCTGATGCACTCTGCCTGTGTTTCTTTTTAATTATTGTATCCAGGCCATCCATATTAGCAATTATGGCCAACCTTATCTGCCTGATCTCTGTCATGCTATTTTTCTGCTGCTGGTTGTCTACTTTTCCCTTTCATTCCATTGTCTGCCCCATTCAGTGAGCCCCCTCTGTTGCTGTTCTTGAAACCATGTTCTTTTTTTCTCTCTCTCTAGCATGTCCTCCAATATTTTTGTAGGGTTGCATTGGTGGTCACAAACTCCCTCAGTTCCTCTTTGTCATGGAAGCATTTTGTTTCTCCATTGATTTTGAGAGATAATTTTGCAAGGTACATCAATCTGAGTTGGAGGTTGTTTTCTTGCAGGGATTGGCATGATTTGCTCCAAGCTTTTCTTGAGTTGATGGTTTTTGTCGAGAAGTCTGTCATTATTCTGATGGGTTTTCATTTATAGGTGATCTGTTTCTTGTCTCTGACAGCTTTTAATATTCTGTTCTTGTGGTGGATTTCTGGGATCTTGATTATTATATGTCTGGGTGTAGATTTGTTTTGGTTATAGCTGGCTGGAGTTCTGTATGCCTCATATATCTGGATAACATTTCCTTTTCCTATGCTTGGGAAATTTTCTTTAATTATTTCTGTAAATAGGCTTTCTATTTCATTTGTGCTTACTCCTGCTTCTTCAGATGCATCTTTTATTCTTAAGTTATATATCCTCTTGTCATTTTATAGCCTTTTAATTGTGTTTCCTGGTTCCCTGTTATTTTTAAGAGAGCTTTCCTTTCATGATCACACATTGCAAACTTATCTTCAAGGTTTGATACTCTATCTTTAGTTTCTTTCAATCAGTTTTGCCACCTTTCAATGGAGTTTTTAATTTCCTGGTAGTGTCTTTGAATCTATTTCATGTATTCTAGATATTTTTTATATTCTTCATTGAAGGTCTCCTCTCCTTTTTCTATGTCCTTCCATTCTTCCGTCTGTTTCTTCTTGAGAAATACTTAGCATTTCTTTTATTTTTTTATATCTTCCTTTACTTGTATTAGAACTTCTGTTTTTAGTTCTTTTAAAACATCATGAAGATAATTCTTTATGTCAGATGTTGCTTTTTCCAACACTGCAGGTGTGCACCCCCTGATCTTTTCTGTGTTTACTTCCCCTGGGCCAGTAGTGTTTGTGTTGGGGGCTGGAGATTTCCTTTTGTTTCTTCTTCTTGTCATGTTTCTTGTTTCCTCCAGACTAGTGGACAATGCGGGTCCCCAGCACTTCCTGTATTAGCTATTATTACTGTGAAGCATGCTGGCTAGTGGTTGCTGCCCTCCCCAGTCAGCTGAAGATTGCTGAAGTACAAGCAAGGGTGGGGCAGGTTTGTCCCTCCATTCTGAGTTGGTCAAACTCTGGGAGTCTTCACTGTGTTGGTGTGTTTTGTGCAGATGGTGCTGGTTAGGGATAGCTTCAGGGAGACCTCCTACTTTGCTATTGGATCATGCAGAGAGGCAGGACTCAGTCCAAGCAATCCTCACCAATCTACTCTTCAACTAGGAGTGGCTGACTGAAGTCGCTGCAGTTCTGGTTCTGGGCTTGTCTTGCCCAACTCCAAAATGTCCTGTGGCCAGTTGCCCACTTCCGCTGGAGGATTAAGTTCCCTGCACTCATTGTGAGTGCATGCAGATTTCCAAACCCGTGCTGCTCTCCACTTTGCTGCTCCCCTCAGTGATGGCGTCCTCCCTCCGAAGCCCTCAGGCTTGCTAACCCCCAACTTCACCATAAACATGCATCTCCAGATTCCAGCGACTTTTTGTACACAATAGGATCAGCTTGCATGAGAGCCAGTCTGGCTACAGCCTTGCTTCTGTCCATGATTTTCTTTTCTTTCTTTTTTTCTTTCCCTTTAGTTTCTTCCTGGGTCAAGAAGATCTCTCTCCCTCCATCTGGTCTTCTCCAGGATATTTCATTCCAGCATCTGAGCTGTTTATCTCAGAGAGGCTCCCTATTTTGCTGCTTACTGAACCACCATCGTCCCACAAACCTTGAAATTTATGTTTTTTCTATAAACTACAGGCAGCCTCTCCTAAGGGGCTGCCCTGCAAATTTCACATGTACTTAGCCAGTCCTCACAATTACGTGAGTCATGTCCTTGAACAAAATCTCTTGATAAATACATTGTAGGTACCGGCTGTTTCCATGGCTGAACCTTGAATGATATGTAACCACTTTGCTTTGCTAATTTAAAAGAGTGACAATGAAATTGCCCATGGGTATAAAATCAATAGGACATGTTTTCACTTTTAAACATTATCACATGCATAATATTTAAGTAGTAAACAAACAGAAATCCAGGAGGATGAACATGTATGTCATTATGTGACTGAAAATTAGCAACTCCTAACATCATTCTGAAGGTTATGAAAAGAAATTCAGATGATATACAAATGTCTTCATAGTAAGTATTGAAAGTAAGTATCATGCAATAAATGCTTTGTGGACATGTGATTATTCCTGAATTGATTTTCTGTTTGAGTTAGATATGTATGTGACATGTGTATATAACAAGAATGTTTCAAAGAGGAATAAAAGGGCCTAGGAAGAGGAAGGGGGCTCTGAGATAACGTGTACTCACTTCTGAGGGCATGCTTTCAATGGCACTGAGGTCATATCACTAGGGATTCAATCATTTCTGACAATTCTTTTGAAAAGGGGGATTATGAGTTGACATTTCATTATTGAGGTATTGAAACATGAATAATTTGTTCTACACTGATGACCAAGAGATACTAAAACTCATACAGTTATAAGGGTGTCACTCTAAAGAATAAACTTGGAAATGTTATAAAAGAATAAGGAAAGAATTATGAATGAAAACTATATGATTCTTTATATGTATCATATAATTCACATATATTCATGATATTTTGCTTGCCAAATATTTCAAAGTTATGAGATATAAGGTTTAAATGATCAAATTGTATTTTATACTCAAAACTTATTTAAAATGTAAAAGGCACAACTGGCTTATTTAGATGCAAAAATCAGCAGAACCTCTACATTTTCAGCAAAAATATAAAACAATCTCATGTAAAACAAAATCTTTTTACAAAGTGTTCATGCCACCTTCAAGTTAGAGAAATATTCAAAACTTCAGAGGATAAACTGAGGACATGAATATCTATCTAAATTACGGCACAGAAACACTATTTAACATAAAAGTACCATGCCTCTCTTCTTCAGTGAGTCAGAGCTGGTGATCTGGGTGATAAGCAGTGTGATTGAAAAGAATTTTCGTCATACTTTTTACATCCTCTGAATGTAATGCAATAATTTTAGTACTGATACTGATCTTTAATCAGTATGTAGTTCTTTGTAAAAAAAGTCCTTGTTACAATATGTTCAATAGTGACAATTTTTATATTACATCAATTATTTAATTTATCTCAAAAGAATATCACTGTGACACTAGTTTTTGTCTTACAATAAATGAATTAGAAAAATAATGTTAGGATTTTGGGATAAATTCCAAGTCTCAGAAAATAGAGGTCAAAAAGGATGTCAGTGTCTTAAGCAATTTGGTGCTAGAACTCTTTACAGGTAGAAAGGATAAGTGCAGAGACTGAGAGATAAATGTAGAATGTGAATTATAGAAGCTTTTCACTCTTAGAATCCTTTTCTAGAATATGGTTTTGTTGATTCAGTCCATAGGATAATTTTGACGTGCATTTCTTTAAACCATATTTTGAAAGACATTTTTTAAAAGATATTTTTATTTTCCTCCATCCCATCTCCTTCATGGTATAAAGGTTATATAATTTACATGTGTGCTTGATATTATATTCCATTTTCAGATTGCAGCTCCAGCAGAGTTGAAACTACACAGGTTAAAGGAAGACAAGAAAATTCATTCTCTCCATGTTACAAGCATCTGTCCTCCATTTAACTGAGTTTCCCAAACCTATTATTACCATATCCTAGTTTTTCCTTTATACTGCTGCAGTATCTTCTAGTCTTGCATTCTACTAGAGCTTCTGTTTTCACAAAATGTCTTAATTTGCCTATCAACATCTATAATCATTTTCCTTGCCTCATACTCACTTTGACAACTCTTTAAAACGACAACTATTTCAAACATCAGTTTTTTAAGGGAACTATAATGTTTTGTAAGATGTTTGGTTATATTTTTTAATTCTTTGGTGATCAAATCAGTGTGATTTGGCTGCACAAATTTAAAGTCATATTTCACCTATTATTTCTCAATCTTTTTTACTAGTGATACACCATTCCTATTTCTAAAGGGAAAATATTACATATACATTTTTTACATTAGTTTGACCGTCAAACCTGGTTCAGAAACTCAGTGTTTTGCATCAAATACTTTAAGACTATTGCTCGGTATAATGTTATTTCCTTAAATTTTATGTTTGTTTTATTGTTCTGTAATTTTCCATACCTCTAAACTGTCTTTAAAATATTTGTAAGCCTATTCATTTTTAGGGTTTTGACAGCTCAGGGTAATTAGTAATTCCTAAAATATTTTTTGATCAATTGTTCAAATATATTGCAATCTTTTAATATTACTTCTCCACAGCAATATACTTGAACACACACATCACCAAAATATTCATTTGTGTTCAAAACCCATTACTTGAATTATATCTATTTTAATAATAGTAATTGGTCAATATTAATGGAGAAAATTATTAAAGACTTGTAAAAGTTATTACTTATTTCAAAGGTAAAAGTAAAGACCATGATATACACCTATCATATTTAACTCTCAACCCAACATCTAAATTTTTTGTTTACAAAAAAAATGTTGGACATAAGAAAAATAACTTTCTTCCTCATTCTATTCCCTTTCCAGAATTGTACATTTAAGCTAATTGTCTTTCCTAATATAGACTTTAAAATTTTATCATTTATATGTGACCCATAAAGAACTATGCAGTATTTGTAACATGTTTGACTTGATTAACTTTAATTAGATATGCTGGTTTTTATGACCAATTATTTTAACTGATGAATTTATGGTGGTTTCCTGATCTCTTCTTTTAAAGAGTAATGTAGAGTTTGTTTGTCAATTTTCCCTATTAGAATCTCTGACTCACTGTTTATATTTTTAATCTTACCCCAAAACTTAGAACATTTTGGCATTTCACAAATGTGTATAATATATTCATTTTATTCCATGATTTATATTCTTATAATGCATTAATATCTTACATTTTACCACAGTAAACATACATTTACATTGATTATATGTGTCAAACTTTGTTTTTCTTCCTGTTTTGCCTATGAAACTTTTCATGTAAGAACATACGCATTCAACCTCAAAATCAGCTCTCTCTTCCCACTTTCCTCATTTAAAAAAAATGGGTATAGAATTATCACCAGATAAACTCCCACCTTGTCTTCCTCTCCCATTTACCAATACAAGATAATAAATATATACCTTCTTTTTTAGTTTTGATATTTAAAAATCAGGTACCAAACTCAATACTGCTCTTTTAAATATAATCACTCTTTGATTTTAAAAGGTTACTTTTCTGCTTTTCATTTGGAGGAGCTTTTTGGATTCAATATAGTATGCTCCAGTGAATGACATTTTATTTTTAAGGATATTCAATTGCAATATAATTGACATGCAATTATAAGTTTGATATGTTTTAATATGTAACTTTTACCCATGAAACTATAAACATGATATGAATAGTGAATGAAAATTTTCCTTTCTGCTCTGTACTACCTACCCTCTGGTCTCTCTCCTCCCAGGTACTAATTTAATATCTAGAGGCTATTTTTTTAATTTTCTAAAGTTTTATATTAATGGAGTTCAAAAATATTCGCTGCTTTTATCTAGATTCTTTGGTTCAGTTCACTTCCTATAACACTGATTGTTATTAATTATCCTTTGACTTCTTGGTAAGCATTTGAATTGTTTCCAGCTAGTATACACAAAGATGCTATAAATATGTGTACAGCTATCTGCACAGACTTACAATTTTCTATTAGTCAAACTATAGACAGTAGAAGTAGGAGTAATTTGATGGACTTATTTGTATTTATTTATTATCTACATTTAACTTTAAAAAGTACCAAGAGTTTTTCTAAGTGGTTGTACCATTGCACATTCCTAACTCCAATACACAAGAGTTCTATTTTCTCTACATTCTTAACCATTACTATGTTCAAATGTTGTGTCATATATTCTAATAGGTGAGTGAAAACTTCTCAATATTGTGTATATTGGTATTTGTCTAATAAATAATAATACTAAGGGTCTTTGTGTATGTTTGATTTCCTCATATGCATGACGGTGGGGGTGCTTTTCAAGTTAGTTTTTGGGAGAAATTACTAGTTTGTCAATTTAAATGCTCACCATTCTGCCTTATTATGTTTAGTTTTTACCTTTTCTCCTTTTATTCTGCCAAAGATATGAATATATTTCCTTGGTATTGACAAGATCTTTATACTACAGGATGATATCTGATGCTGTGGGAAATAAAACAAAAATCAGAAATTGGGTACTTACTGATATGTGATGCCAATGCAACCACACACACACACACACACACACAGCACACTCATGCATGTAACACATGCATACTCTTCTAAGATTCATAAACTGTTGTAACTTTATATGTTACCTATGCATGAATAAGGAAGAAAAGTAAAATGAAAAAAGTACTTTTTATGAGCTGTAATTGCTATTTGACTTTAATTAAACACCTAGTCTTTTTTTGTTGTTGAGATTTATTTGTGTTCACTAAAGTTTTAAACTGGTTCAAAAGGGAGTTACTTAGCTGAAACACATTGTTAAGCTCTGGATAATCATTGCTTTTCTAATATCTTCTCCCAAATGATTAGGATGCCCTTCAATAACCATTTTGAATTGTTTCTCTGTCTTTTGGCTAAAATCAACTTTAATAAATATGTCTATCCTTCGTGTCACTTGATAGCTGATTATAGTTGATTAAAGTAAGGTATAAACGTTTTTGTCATTAGACAATCTCAAACCATGCTTAGTCATCTTCCTCACCCAACATAACACCCTCACTATTCATTAATATTGTTCAATACCTGAAGCTTCATACTAGCATATAAATGTTTTCATATTAGCACACAAATGTCTCAGATTCAGTTGGAAAAGACGGAAGTAATCAACTAAAATCTAGATGGTAGGATAATATGAATTGAATTCTGTGGTTTGAAGATTTTAATTTTTCAATGTGTGAAATGTAAATTGCAGGGTTAAATATCATTTGAGGGTTAACTAGAAAGATCAATTCCTTTGTTCTAGGCAGGGCCATAGAAAATGCAATATAGCCAGACTTCCTTTTGAAATGTGTACAAACTGAAACAATTTAATAAATATTTAGAGAAAATTATCTGAAGTCAGTTCATCCTTGAATTTAGTCTATCTGTGCTCTCTATATCCAACCTACCTGTCACTCAATGAAATAATTTTAAAATCTTACAACAAACATTTCTTTTCATTTTGAGCTATATCATAAGCAAAATTAATAGACAAGTAATAAATACTAACCACTTCCAGTTTTTTTGTCTAATTAACTTCTGTATATTTTTATTGTTTGTAATCAAAAGAGATATTGGAAATTCAGTTGTTCAAACAAAATTTTCATTAATGCTGTAACACAAACCTTGAATTCTGAAAAGACTTGTAAATATCAGTGATGATGACAGATGTTATAAATTGGTTTGACTTACAAACATCAGTAGTTTAATTTTATTGTTTGATCCATACTTGGGAATATCGTGCTAATGAGGATTATCAAAAATTAGCTGGCTCTCATGTTCCTGAAGGATCCAGAGAAAATTAATGTCAAGGTTTTGTTGAAATGATGTTTTTGTCTGACCTGGTAACCGTAAGAATACACATTCTTATCACAGAAGAGTTTCTACTGTATGATGAAACTACTAAATTTTGAAAAAGAAGAGTAAATAACAGTGAAATAGTCTTGAATTTACTTGAATGGGATTAGAAAACATCAGTGGCCTCATAAAGAAAATGAAGTAGATTTGAGTGCATTGAATTGCTCTTCAATAATTTAGGAGGAAAAAATCCTATGAAGATGCACAGCAGGATCTACAAAATTGGGAACTTACTACTTCTGCATACCAAATTTCCCAAGGCTCACTGAGAAATTACTTTGTGAACAAAAACTAATCGAGGTCAACAAAATTACATAATTACATGTAATAAATCAAAAATTTTATGAGAATAAACTTTTACAACTTGCACAACCTCATTGATTTACTTTGCTTTCTATATGGAAAGTAAAAAAAAGACTTGAAAAAAATCCATCCCATCATTTTAAAGTGAGTTTTACTCTTTAGTCTAAGAATAATTATATAGCTTAGGAAAATCTACTTTTAATATTTTCTTCATGGTTTACAAGAATTAGCAAGATTAGACAAAAAAGAAATAGTCAACTATAACTAAAAGTTTTGATATGTATGTATAAATATATTATATTTTACACATATGTTTAAACCAAGAATTGCATATGGTTTAAACTAGTTTTAAACTATTTTTCTATAAATCACTGATGTTTATGCTTGTGGTGGTTTGACAACTGGTGGTCACATCCAGCTGACCAGAGGCAACATCCTGCTCGATGTGGAAGGCCCTCCTGAGAATTGTTGCCAAGAGCATAAAAAGGGAACTGAGGAGAAGATAATGTGCTGTTGATCCTCCTGGAGAAGTTTGTCGTGCTGGATTTCCTGACATGAACTCAGCTTTATCGACAAAGAGCTCAGGACACTGCTGTCACTGAGGATGGCTGCAATTCTTTTGCAGGGACCTCTGGTCCTTATCTTGAGTGTCACTTCCTGGCTCCATGCAGATCCCTCAGCCGGGTGGTATAGATCCTTCACCTCACTGGCACGGACATTTGGGCCTTCATTGCTTACTTCTGAGACTTCCAATACAGATCCTGGATACAGATTTGCATGAGACATTGCAGCTGGACTCATGGGGGACACTGCCATGGAATCTAGTTCTTGAGATGTACTCATGCAGGACATTGCTGTGAAATCCACACTTTTGCTGTATTCTTTGGGTCTTTAATGTGTGGACACATTTCCTGCACTCCTTTTGCATTTGACTCTTTGGGTGACTATTATAAAACAATTCTATAAATTATGTGTCCTACATTAATTTTTCCCCTAGCATATTCTGACTACAATGATCTCTGTACTATAGGCTAGTGTTCAGCAGTGGAACACTAGACAACATAATTTTGAGTTGTTCTTATAAGTGAGATTGTCAAATTAACAACAGCAAGAAGAGAACAGTCTAGTACCCTGAGCACCCATACTGACAAATCTATGGACCCAGAGACACCAGTAGGTTGCCAAGGCTTAAGGGAATGGGAGGGGTCATATCTACACAAAGCACAAGGGTTTTAGTTCAGTGAATGTAAGATAGATATGTGTCATATAATTTGCGCAAGCCGGTGAGTTGTAGGACATATAGAATGAATAAGGAAAACCACCATGAATTTTGAGTAATTATGAAAGGTCAATGTAAGTACATCAATTGTGATAAAGATGTAACTTTATTATGGGATGATGATAGTTTGGGTCATTATGCATGTGTTGGAGCAAGGGGTATAACATGGGGAAGCATTGTGCTTTCACAGTTTTTCTCAGACCCTAAAACAATTCTGAAAACAATTGCATATTTTACAAATATTTCTTTATATTGCTACATGTTGGCGCTACATAATTACATTCCTCACGGGGAGTCTGTACATGTACGTCACATACTTTATTGTCTTTTCCATCTATTTTCATGCTCTTCCTTCCCCCTTCTTACCATCTCTTGGTCCCTTTCCTAGTGCATAAGATTTATCTTCCTTTTTCATATTATCTATTTTTTTTATTTCAAAGACAAATAAAATTTATTTATATTTTGGGTTTCTTATATAAGAGACATCATGCAATATTAAAGCATGTGAATCTGAGTTCTTTTAGTAAGCATTATGGTCTAAAGGTGTGACAATTTTCCTCAAGACTGTCATTCTTTCAGGCAAAGCAGTACTCCATCCTGTACAGTTGCATTTTCTTTAGTCACTTATTTGTTGATACAAACATGGGCTGCTTCCAAGACTTGGCTATTTTATATATATATATATATCTGCATTACAATGTTTTTAACACTTTCAGAACTATACCAAGATGGAGAATTGCTGAATCAAATGAATTTTCTCATTTTAGTTTTTTGAACAATCTCCATACCAATTTTCACAGTGGTTATGCTACTTTATACTCCCACAATCAGTGTGGAAGATTTCCTTTTACTCCCACAGTCTTGCTAGCATTAATAATTATTTTATTTCTTGACTTTTTTTTCCTCCTGGGCTAAAATGAAATCTGGTTGTTGTTTTATTGTACCTTTCTCTCATAGCCACAGATGTTGAACTTTTTTTCATACATTTATTGGCCTTTTACATGTCTCCTGAGAAGTGACTATTCCTTTCACTGGATCTTTTATTTTCGGTGGTCTTATACTTTTTAGTTCTTTTTATAGTTCAGATTTTAGTCCTCTGTTAGAAGTAACTGGCAATTTTTTTTTCCTTTCTGTAGATTGTCTTTACCTCCTGTTGGTGGGTTCTTTTTCTGTGTAGAAACTTTTTAATCTGATATAATCCCATTTGCTGATTCTCAATACTATTTGGTGTGCTCTGCTTAGAAAGTTGATATCTACTACACTTATGAGTTTGAGTATTACCTCTTTTATCTTTTAACATGTTACATATTTCTGTTTGAAAATTCAATTCTTGATCCATTGTGATTTTGGTTTGCTATATGTTGAGATATATAAATCTAGATACAACATTTTCCATGTAAATAATTAGTTTTCCCAACAAAATTTATTGAAAGGTTATTTTTTTCCTCCATTGTATAATTTTGTCCCCCTATTGTAGGCAGGTGAGTTAGTCACAAATATTACAGGCAGTGAGATAGGACTAGGTCCTCAATGGAGCTAGTGCAGACGCCTGACAACTGCCAGGGAAGCTGACGCCTCCTGCTGTGGAACAGGCCTCCAGACAAAGGACCATACAAATGCACCCATATCCTGAGGATTGATATCCTAATTAGTTCCCATCCTCCTAGGAAAGAGTCACTGCTTTGTAAGAATGCCCGCTTTGTATGTGACTGGAACTATTGATTTTATTGGCTAACTATAGTTCTGTCCCACCTTATGCCCATCTGCCTTGTGAGTTTCCAGTCTTTCCCCACCTTGAACCATGGTTTTACTCTATAAAAGTCCCTGGAAAAGACAGTCCTTGGTAATCCACTCAGGACCTCTTCTGTCTCTCTTCAGACAGAAGCTTTCTTTCAATAAATATATTCTACTCTTCACCTCCGTTATCCCTAAAATTCATTCTTCGACTTTAGGGAACACGAGCTCGTGGACATAGTAGGTTGGGAGTTTCATTCCCCTATATCACCCTTTGTCCAAATCAAACAGTTAAATGTGCTTGTGTTGCTTTGGCACCCTATATTCTGTTCCAGTGTTTCAGGTCTCTGTTTTTGTGGCAGTATCATGCTGTTTGTGTTTATCTAGTAGCTTTGCAGTGTTGCCTTCAAGACTGAGATTGTAAGGGCACCTGTCTTGTTCTTGTTATCTAGGACTGATTTTATTATTCCAAGTTTCTTCTAATTTTAGCATTGTTTTCTTCATTTTTGTGAAATCTACTGTTGTCATATTGATTGGGATTGAATTAAATTTGTATATCAAGTTTAAAAGTCAGACCATTTTGACTCTAGTGGTTAGGCCTCTCCAGGAACAGGGATATGTCTTTCCATTTTTTCATGTCCTCGTCGTTTCTGTTTTCAGAGTACTTGTAGTTTCTGTTGTATATTTCTTTCATCTCATAAGTTATTTCATAAGTGTTTAATTTTTCTTGCTGCTACTGTGAATGTGATTTTTTTCTGATTTGTTTTTCAATGTGTTGACTATTTGAGTGCAGGAACAAGATTGAGTTTTGTGTATTGATTTTGTATCCTACTAAATTACTGAATTTGGTTATTAATTCTAAGAGACTTTGGTGGATTTGGGGGGTGTTCTATGCAGAGGATCATGTCTTCTATAAATGATAATTTGATTTCTATATCTATGTTTTCATTTTTTTTTCTTGTTTAATTGTTCTTGCTAATGTTTCCAATACTATGTTGAACAGGCATGGTGATAGTGAACATCCTTACCTTGCTCCTGATTTTAAGGACAAACTTCTCAGTTTTTCCTCATCAATATGATGCCAGTTATAGGCCTGTCATAAGTGGGTTTTATCGCATTGAGATCTTGTGCATCTCTGCCTGTTTTCTTCAGTGTTTTATCATGAAATAAAGTTGCATTTTGGCAGTCTTTTTTACTTCTATTGAGAAGATTATGCGATATTTATTCTTTTTTGTCTATTTGATATTTTGGATCTGTTGATTTCAATGCTGAATCATCCTGCATCCATGAATGAGGCCTACTTGGTCAATATATATGACCTTTGGATGCCTAGTGGCAGTGTTTGGGGAATTTTTGCATCTATATTTATTAAAGAAATTGACCTATATTTCTCTGTTTTTGGCTGGAGCCTTGTCTGATTTTGATGGAAAAGATACAATAGGGTCGGATAGGACGGGACAGGAGAGGACAGGATAGACCAGGCTGGGCTAGTTGTGCTTCTCTTTCATTACAGAGTTTGAGGAGCATTAGTGTTGCTTCTTCCCTGAAGTTTTTGTAAAATTAAGCAGGGAATCGGTCTGGATCTGTGCTTTTGTTAGTTGGTTGGATTTTATTTCCACTTTAGATTTGTTACTGGAGTAGTTGGGTTTTATAAATCTTCATGTTTCCATTTTGGTAGGAAACTATCCTTAAAAAAAGGCACTAAAAAAGGACAGTGAAACAAAAATATAAGTACTTAGTAATTAAACTAAAATAGCAGATACTAATTCAATCATGCTAATAATACTAAAAGGAATTAATAGCTAATCTTATAAAGGGTTAATCTGATAATGATTACCAATTAATCTTATAAATATCTGGTAGAAAATTTGCTTCAAAATCTGCACTGTCAACTGGCATAGTGGCACATACCTGTAATCCCAGCACCCGAGGACCCTTGAAAGTTTGAGATGAGTCTGGGCTACAAAGTGAGCTCAAGTGCAGCCTGAATTGCATAGTGCAACCCTGTTTCAAAAAGACAAAGGAAAAAAATCTGCTCTGTCTCAGAATTAATACACTGAAAGCAAATGAATGAAAAACTACTATATGAATGTATTTCATGTTATCAAATTATACATTTAAAAGTTTTAATTAAGTACTTTTACTTTATGTGTATTTCATCATAATAAAAATACAGTTCTAGGAATATAAACAGTATTCTAAAATAAAACAAACTAAGGCATAAAAACATTCCAACAGATTCTCTGTGATTTTAATTCCCAGATTACATTTGAGGCCCTTTTCTCTAAATCTCTATGTCCTTCTCATGGGGATTTAACTACTATTTTTTTTTTTTTTTTTTTTTGGTACCGGGGGTCGAACTCACGACCTCGCGCTTGCCAGGCAGGGGCTTAAGCCACTGAGCTAAATCCCCGGCCCTATTTTTTTAATATTCCATAAAAAGATGATTTATTTTGATTAACTGAGGCATTATTTCATTTTAATAATAAATTCTATGACTGAGCACATTTAACTAGCCTCTTTCAATGAATTAATACATTTTCTGTATATTGTCACACACATTCCTTTTACTAAAATTTCTTTTCATTTTACTATTTAACTATGGTATTTTCTCATGAATTCTTTTAGAAATATATTTTCTCTTATTTAATTTATATCTTATGAAAATATTTTATAGTGTATCCCAACACATTGTATAATTAACTGCACAATGATTGCAGAATAAAATTCAGAGTGTTTTCTCATGTTTTTATTCTGCTTTCTAAGGTTCTTTGTACATAGAGTGGAGAAAGCTGTTATATTTTTTAGGATTCTCAATTTCTCAATAAAGAAATTGATTAATCCAAAATGTACTAAAATTGAATGACTATAATTTCCCAAAACCATTGTTCACTGGTAATAGTATTATAAAAATACTGCTTGACTTTTAAATTATTTGTTTTTCTTCTCAAACACTTGTAAATGTCACACTTCTAAAGGTTCTAAAAGTTCAATGATTTTCTTAATAGCAAAGTTAATGTTATAATAACAATTATCATCTTAAGACATTTGCAAAAAATTTTAAATTTAGTTTACTAAAGTTTCAGACAATACCACAATAGAGCAAAACCTAGTAAGACCTTCTCTGTGATTTGTTCACTTAAAAATTTTAAAAATACATAAGAAATATAATCATTCACTGTTCTTCAGAACTTTATGTAAGACTTTCTCAATGCCAAGAAAGTTAATGAAATTTTGGACAGATAGATTAAAGCAATGTCATGCCCAATCAAAATTACCCTTTCAATGATGAATTCCTTCATTGCTGAATTATACTTCGTGTGCATAATTCTGAGTGTCTTATGAAGACATTCATTTTAAACTTAATTATTTGATAAGATTAGAAATAAAATATTAATATGTATCTGAAAGATACTTCTATTTTATTATACTTTTAAAGTGTTCTCTATTTTGTATATTTGCAGGAAAAAATATTGAAAGCAATTTCTGGAAAATAATACTTTAAAGTTTGTTATCAGTAGTTAAACCTGAATGCCTTTTTGTATTTCCCAGTAACTATTTAATACTTTTCTATTCTAGGAAGTGTCTGGCTTATATATCCTTCTAAAAGTAAACATTCTATCCCTTTTGAAATGTTTAGTTTGATGTCTTTCTAAACTATAGTTTGTGAAATTTTAGGTATGTCTCAATTACTGAAATTGGAAAAAATGATGTATCTTTGAGTCATACATGTAAAAAACCCCACAATAATAATAATAACCACTGTCATTTTATAATAATTTTATCACATTGGTTTAGTTGTTATCCTTGCAGTTTTCAAATTCCAATATAGAAATTTAAGTTACTATATGAACATATCCTAACATGGAATCTTTGTCATGCATTCCAATTAAAGATTAATTTAAGTGGTGATGAAGGAGCTTAGATTCCACAGTGGATGAATATAGTAATTTTCAAGTCTTTAACTTTTAAACCTTGAATTCACTCACATTCTACCCCACTTCAAATCATCAGCATATCTAAATTAAAATTATAAGGGAAAAGAATTAGAGGGGGGGTGAATCCTGAGCGGCAGCACTGTAATAAAAGAGAGTAAGTTATGTACGAAGAACTAAGGCACTAAAAAGTTACAAAATTATACATCGATGTTACCACTTTTTTCAAACAGAAGATATTTAAAATAACAGAAATCTTTAATTTTGTATTAAAACACCATGTGGGTAGTGGAAGTAATTCCATGGTGAGTAACAAAGAGCTCCTGCCTTGGAAGGGCAGTTGACATTCAGGAGAATCACAGTTACTGTTGCTGTTATTATGTGTGAGACTGTCAATTATATTGTGGTAGTAAGAGACTATTAAAATTGAGCTTTGAGGTGATATAGACATTGATAAGGATCTACTTGTCACTGTATACACTGGACAGATTTTGACATATCCATAATATTGATGTGAATCAGATTCCATCATGAGGAGTATGGTGTGATTATGATTTCTTCGCAGGATGAAAATTTTGGAGATCAGAAATAATTTAATATCTCTAAGAATTGTACTTTAGAAATGTGAGCCAATTGTATCTGAGAGACTGGGGAGTTTAGTAATATTCTAACAAACTTTTTTAGGGAAAAAATGCTTTTCAAAAGGCTTTATTGATAGTTTTGTTCAAACTGTCTTCTGGAAGGAACATGAGAAAAAGAAAAACCAATGATGTACAGTACTCCAAGTAGCTGGAGTTTGTAGAATACCTAGGAAATGTGGATAAATGCATGTGAGAATGTAGCTGCACCAGGGAAGCAAAACTAAGATCTTTCTTCATCACAGAAAGCAAGTCAGTGACAATTTTAAATGCTTCTGATTTATAATGAAATATTTTATACAAAGCATGAAAATAAAGTGAAAAGCATTGAGGTTTGTGCTCTAAAGAGTGTTGGCACCTTCCAGAGCAGTGAAGAAAAAGAACTGACCAAACAATAATACATGAGCAATAATTGAAAGCAGTAAAAAGCACCATAAATATTAAAACCTAGAGAATCTGATCCTTTCTCACCAACTTATCTGTTTACACAAGTTTTGTACTAACCACCTAACTGTTCTGTTTCCAACTCAATCTGCCTCTTTTTGGTGTATTGTCATGACAAAAATTAGACTGATCTTGTAAAATCTAAAGGCAATCATGCCATTGAAATATTTATGTTGCTTCAGCAGCTTAGTATTTCTAATAAAAAGCTAAATCCATTTAATGACCCGAAAGCCTTCACAAGATATACAATACAATGTTCTTTATTAGACTTAATTTCTACTTCCTAAGTTGACCTGCTGTGAAAGGTCTCTCTGTTGTTTTGAACTTGCTAAGCTAAGCCTTTCACAGGGACCACCCATGTAACTCCATCTGCTGAGAATGCAGAGACACATGGTTCCTTCCTGACTTCCTTTCAGCTGTCATTTAAATGACAGTGAAATTTTCTCCTTGGGACACTAAGATTCTCTTCCTTATCAGTAATTTTCCCAATTTACTTTTATCTCTAACATTTTCCCATCCTAATATACTCTTAATTGTATATTACTTCACTTACCTTTCTTTTAGACAACATATGAAGTTTATGAAAGCAAAGGATTTTGTCCATTGTATTAGTTGCTATATCTAAAATATCTGATGTTGTAGCACTCAGAAAACAAATATTTGTCAAATGATTAAATGAATAAGCCAAGAGAAGTAAGGCTCTTGAAGAAGGAAAGGTAAGAAAAAGAAAGTTACATTCTCTCTGAAAAAGTAAATTGTCAAGTGCGAATTTAAAATCTTACAGAAATAAATTCTTATGAAACACATACAAAATATTTATTGTTTGACATGAAGTTTCTGAAATTGTACTATTGGCTAGAAAATCAAAATTCTCTCCTTCCTTCAGTTATTTTATATACAACAGATGAATGTTTTTATTTAAGTTCTATATCTAATTCAGTGATATAGAACTTAAAAATAAAATATAATCATTGTGTGAGTAATATTTGCAAATATTCCATGAGACAAGAGAGCTAAATGGGTGATAAAATAGTATGCTCTAGTTTCTAAAATATATGTGATTCTTATTTATTAATCATGTTTCTGTCTACTTTTTTAGTGATAAATGTCATACATTGCTTCATTTAGCATAAAGTAAAAATGACCTTAAAAATGTGAAGAAATCCACTGCATAATAAGAAAATTATATCTGGCTTAAGGAACAAATTCAGAGTAATTGATCAACTAACTTAACTCTGAATCCAAGTAAATGTCATTAGTGATTTTAGAGTTAAATTTCAAAAAACACCTTTAATTATAGAAGATAAACAGGGTTGAAAATAAGAAGCATTCTAATTTACATAAAAAATACAGACTAGCATTCACCATAATCAACCTCTGATTCATGCATGCAAATTTAATTATATATAAAATACAACAAATTGTAGTAACATATTTATTTTTTGTTTAAAAAGTTCAGTATCAAAGAATAAGGAAGCCAGTGCAAAAGCTCCCCAGCAATATCAACATTCCTTAGAAAAGGAAGCGTTCCTCCTCCCCCATTCCAGTGCAAGAAAGGGAGACAGGAGACTCAGCTGCTTACAGGGTGAGTGTCAGAATGGCTCTGACCCAGAATGTGCGCTATGGCTCACTAGAAACATTGATTTCACCTGTTATTTCACAAATTAAAAACAGTTTTTTCACATTTATAAGATATATAGTAACGAATAGAAATAAAAACATATTTACATTTTAAATGCAGTGTGTTCACAGGAATTTCCTAAATGGAATAAAGTTGAGTAGAACACAAAAGATATTGTTTTGCCCTACTTTTTAAAGTAATATGATGGAAATGTTTTTAAAACAAATTTCAAAGAGATTCAGATATGAGTGCTTTTAATTTCTTGATATGTACAATAGATTTTCACAGTTAGGAATTAAAGCTATGAATTGATCAATTTATGTGACAAATATTGTGGCTAGGCATTGCACAGGAAGAGAAAATGAATGCACCTTCTGACTATATAAGATTTATTTTATTTTTATCTTTTTACTAAACAGAATTTAAACTCTTGTTCTTATACATCTAAGACTTTATATAAACAAATAGAGATGTTATAACACAAGTATAACACATCAAAATATTTAATATGTTTTTGAGAATTATATTAATTCATTACAAATTTTATAAGACATGTATTAAATTGATGTTATTGTTATTGTAAAGATAAACATAACTATTTTATTCATGAATTTGTATACATTATGATCTTGAAGAAAAATAAAACCAATTATAGAAAAATATAACCAATTATAAAATAATTTAAACAGAAATTAAATAAATAAAATTAGTAGACATTATGAAAATTTTTACAGAGGAAATATAAATATGAAGTATGGAAAAGTAATAGTTTAAATTATAGTGATTGAAATTCTGGTGTGCATCATTAATTACATCCTGATCACAGTATAAAATTTTATTCACTATATAAATACATCAACAGATGAAAGGATGAGAATGACACATTTTTTACTCTTTTGTAGTCACAACACATTTATGACAGGTTGTCTGCCAAGGTAGCAATAATTACCTGCAATTACAGAGAAAAACCACACGAAAAATACAGTATTTTTGTTTTTAATTTAAACACCAAGTAGTTGATACATATTGTAGAATTATTTAAATAGTAGAGAAGTCAATGCCGTATGAAAACACAGAATGAAATTTCTCCATAACAATTGCTCTTTTTAACTATTCATTTTTTCCCTTCTTGACATGTGTATAGGGTAGCAGACAACAATAGAATATAAATGTATTATAAACAAAGGAGAAGAATAATGGGAAAAAACAATAGAATCAGAAGACAGGTTTGAACATTCCTTTGACAGTTAAAAAACTTGAATTAAATTAAAACCAACTTCCAACATTTGCATTTCATTTTTATTCAAAAGATAATTTATAAAATTATTTCATTCCCTCAGTTTAACCTTTTCTAATGAGTTGTAATTAGCAAAGTCACAAATAAAGAGTTTTAGTGTTAAATTGATACAAATTCATATATGAAACAAAACATGTAAGAAATACTTAAATTGTGTTTAACATTATACTATGTGGTGCTGAAAAACATTCTAATGCTTGGTTCCTAATTATGATATTTAGAAACTGTTTTATATTTCTCTGTGTATATATTTATATTTAAATATATTTAAGTATGTTTAAACAAAATTGATTTTCATTATGCTTGGGTACTCAGTTTTCATTTCTCATTATGGTGTCTGGAAATTTTTACAAACCTTCTCTAACTCTGTGTATGTGTGTATATTAAATATATGTTTAAATATATTCAAATAAAATTGATTCTAATTATGTTGTGGCACTCAATATTTTTAAGAAAATAAAACTTTTCAATTCCAAAATTTTGGACTGGATACTAATTAATTTTATTTTGAGCATTATTTTTCAAACCTACCCTTTATAAAAGTACTACATGCAAAACTTTATTGTATGGAAGTGTTATGAGTTAATACTAAGTCTGAATTCAAGTGAGATGGTAGAAAGAATAATTTCAAGAAGAAAAAAATACGAACTGAAAGTATATTGCTCAGGGTATTTGCAAAAAAATCCCCAAAACAAAACAACAACAATAACTACAAAAACACACCCTGGATTTTCTAATTCAAAAGAAATAGAACACAGTAGTACAGTCAATACCAGCAAACACCTCACTGAACTAATGTTAAAACTGAAATAGGATATATCTTTATCTCACATATAATAAAATTAACAATCATTGAGTTTCTTTCATTCGACCTATCATAGTCAAAGTTTTCTGAAAGTGCATTTAAATGGAAGAAGGTATTTTACTGCCTATGCTTCATCCACAAGGATTGACAAGAATGCAAATGCCGGAATTCTGTTTTGGGCAGGCTGACTTTAGGTAATGAAATACGACTAATATCAACCAATCTTTTGATTTAATTTACAATTGATCTTCTATTTAATGTTAATGAACGGTAGTGAACAACTGAAAACCTAGAATCTCAAGGTGGTCAGTGCTGTTATATAGTTATATCACAACATTGAAGTTTTCTAATTTGTAGCTGAAAGTTAAATTTCAATGACACAATAGATGTTAACTGAATTATTAGAAAAAGAATATAAAAGGAAGAAATGATACTATTATATAAACAAACATGCCATATCAACAAAGTACAGTTGTTGTCCATTGTTCTCAGTTACTAGTTGATTGTAAGGCATTATTACATAATTAATGTGTATAGTTACTTAAATTGGGCTCTTTTTACAACCCTGTGGGAATTCAAGTTAGCAACTTTTGTTTTTATGTATGTTTATTTTGTTCTTTCAGAGTGAATCAGACCTTTGATCCTAAAAGATCCTTAGCCTTATCGTCCAAAACAGAATTTAATTTGCTCTCCTTTTCCTGAAAAAGGAAATAAACAACTTTCTCAAGTATGATTTTCCTTGTCAAGTGTAGATTAAAACCTATGTTCCTCTGGCGCATTAGTATCAACTGAGAGAACAGAGTAGACATTTTCCCCAACCAATAGGTTTGGGAAACCTAAAATGACCACATCATTTTCAATTCAGTGACACTATTGAACAAAAATTTTGTCTCTGAAATAACTGTAACTTGTCGGTAAGAAAAGCTTAGGATTTTACCTTGAAATAATAAGGCATGGATATATATTCATCCTTTCATGTCTGTTCTCTTTTGCTGTTTATTGGAGAAATAGCCATTTATTTGCTATTATTTTAGAATCTATAGCAGATTGCATAGGAAAGCAAAACCACATGGCATAGTTTTTTTCTGTCATCTGGTGCTAGACCTATGTCTTCAATAGGCTATCCATAGTTCAACAAGGCTAGATGCTCTGAGCAGCGAAACTGCATCAACGTGTCTAAACGTGAAATGTAGCCTCACTGTGTGCAACGCAATGTTGGCAAGTACACGCCGTGTGCAAGGATGGCATTACATAAAACGTGTACTTGGTACAGAAGAAAGCCCCTTACACAGAAGAGATACTCAAATCAGCACCAATAAACTGAGACAATATTCACAGCAAACAGTGGTCTAAGAGGAACAAAGTCTCCTGCCTCACGGGTTTATGTCAAACCAGGAAAGCAATGGTGAAATAGTCCAGACGTAGTCAAGCGTAGTGGTGCATGCCTATAATCCCAGGACACTGGGATGCTGAATAGGAAGACAACAACCTCAAGCACAACCTTAAAAAATTATCAGTTAAGAGGGACTGTCAAACACAAAACAAAACAAAACAACAACAACAACGAAATGAAACCCACCACAACCACAGCAAGACTGCAAGCAAAGCTCAGAATGAAGGCCTTGTATCCCAACCCCAGTGGGGAAAAAAGGAACACACTGAAACGCGGTGAGTGAAGGACCTGAAGGTTGAACAGGCTTTGTTTTTATTTTCTGCTACCACATACTAGACCACCCCTGATTCAGATCAGTTGACTCAATATTTAACAAATATTGGGACATATGTCATCATGGATCGCTCGCATGGTGTTTAGTCACCATTCCATTGCGGCATTTGGGTAAGAATTCATTTGGAACGTGGTCATGTGTTAATGTGCTATAAGATTCAGTGTAGTGCTGTAAAAGTTTAACATGTTTATGTAGAGTGTGGACTTCTCTGGAAAATGAGCACATTTTGACAATTATTTATAAATTTATTAGCTGTATGCAATACCTCATGTTAGGTCTAAAAACACCATGTTCTTAAAAATCTTTTCCTCCTAATTTCAATAATGACTACAAAATCCAGTTTATGATAGATACACAGCAGCTGGTGTTTAAAGATGAGGATTACAGTTTATAATTCAGAGATAAATCGATGTTGTTTTTCAAATAAAAATAAGCTTGACAAATAATTTTTTCTAAAACTGTCTTTTCTATCAGGTTGTCATAGTTTGAAAATATGTTCATCTTTCAAGTTAAGAAAACCCCAAATAATGATGTCAGACACTAAGCTCACTTCTAGAAATGGTGGATTAGCTTATTTCAAAATTGTTTATAATATTTTAATAAAATAAAGAAAAAAGATTAATAAATCTGCTTGGAAGCACTGACAGATTATTATGGAATATGGGAGCAGAACACCAAAGACAAGGTGGTAAGCAATAGATTTTAGCATTTAACATGATTTTTATTGATTTAAAAACCATCACTATGAGAATTAGTTGAAGAAAATTTAAGGAAGTTCAAAATTCTGAAGCTTTCTGGCTCATCAAATTCTAGTTTTACTTGAATAATGAAAAGGTCAGAGATACGAGAAAGAACAAATTGCACTTAAGTATGTTTTTGAAAGAAGAAAATCCAGCTTGGAATAAATACTACATATCATTAAATTAGGACAAGTATCACAGCCAGAGATAATGGCACATGCCTTTAACCCCAGCATTTTCAGAGGCTGAGTCAGGAGCAACTTGGCAATTTGTCCACCACTTCTTTAACTAATTATTTTATTAAATAAAAAGGACTGAAGACACAGAACACTGAGAAGGAGTTGAGACTGAGGCCAATACCACACACAGAGAGACAACTCTTCCAAAATCACTAACCAAAGGTGAAGCATCTTCCTTCAAAATGTAACGTGATATCATCAAAAACTTCTAATTACTTCAAATTTTTATACATGTGGGATGTTGAAAAGGTAACTAAATGCAATTATTAACAAGAAATTCGAAGAAAAGTAAAGAACACGTTTAATAAGATAAAACATCCAAAAGTAGTAAGTGCTGTATTTATAAATGTATATTAATAACCCAAATATTTTTAAAAAATCACATTACTTACAGTACACTACATCATAACCCTATATCACACTATTTCTTCCAAAGATAGCTCAGGTAAAATCAAGATTAAAATGTGAAAGTTAAAAATAACAAATCTTGGAGAAAATGATAAACATTTGCATGATATAATTTTTTAAAATTCAAAAACATTATCCATTAAGGAAAAAATTGATAGTTTGAACTATGTTAAAAGAAGAGATTTCAACTCATTAAAATTATCATCGCATTTGGGAAAAATCTACTCAAGAGCCAAGATAAATAATTTGAAATGCACATAACACCAAAGCACTCATATCTATATTTTTAAAAATCTACAAATCAATGAAAATTTAAATAATTCAAAAATGGGTAAAGATGTTAAGAAATATTTCACAAAACAGTGAACCCCAAAATAAGCAATATATTTATGTGAATAGATTCTATTTGCCATAATTAGAGCCTGTGTCATATCCTGTCACCACAGGTTCTCTCTCATATATGTATATTTTAAAATATATTTCATAGTTTATACAAACACACATGACACATAACAAAAGTGAATTAATGAACTGTCATAAGTGGAAGTGAATCAAATTTTCATATATATTATAATGTCTTAATAGCTTGTGATGGGATTACTCAGTGAAATCGGTTATCAATAAAAAGCTTACCAAAATAGTGTTATACTCTGCAGAAATATAAAAATCAAACTTACTATTTGTGTATTCCACCAGAAGAAACTAGTTACAAAATAATAATCATTCTATAATCCCTTTTATTAAACCTTAAAATAATCAAAACAAAAGTATGATATGTATTTATATCTTCACATATGCATTGGTATTCATTGCCATAGGAAAAACAAATGTGTCTTTTATTTGGTCCTTTATGCGTATGCTCCATTCATGAATCCATTCAAGATCAAAAAATAATTGGGTCAACTAAAGAAACAAAACATCCCAAATCAGTCAGCATAAAGACAGAGGGTAAAACTGAAAAGACTTTTTGCCTCTATTTTGGATACCTCATAAAATTTGTACAATTTTCATTCATGATTCACCATTAGCCAAATTATGCTGAATGAGTACTTCGAAAGAGTTTTCATTTTATGTGATAATATGCTGCTTTAACCATTGATGCACTTTGAATTCTGAAGAAGGCTATTGATGGATAGAGATGTTAGATGAGTATTTCAGCACTTAGCAATCTTTGACCCAGGGTACCACTTTGGTCTTCAAATATCTGCATATGTCTATCTCAAACAGTCTCTTCTTCACCAAGCGAAATGTTCCCAAATACTCAGCAGCTATTTACTACACTTATCTTAAAATTCAAAGAGTTGAATGATGATTAATTATTTTTATCAGTTGTGGGGAGTGTTCCTCATTTAAAAATTCATACTACATATAAAAAATTATGAACAAAAAAGAGAAAATACAGAAAAACTAAGATAGGTGCATAAAGGGAAATTACCCTTAAAATAACATAAATTTTAGAAAATCTGTGTAACACCTTTGCAAGTAAATATAAAATCCAAGGAACAGGACAAATACCTTAGGGAAACTTAGTTTTTCCAAAATTGACTTAATTAGATATAGAAAGCTTCTACTCACCTATTTTCCCTGGAGATATTTAAAAACAGCAAAAATGATTCTATGCAAAAAAGGACAAGTTGATACTACAGAGTAATTATCCAAGGCCAGACAGTGTCTATGTAGCATAAAAGTTTTGCTAAATATGTGTCCATAGTAAGTTGTTAACACAAGATCTTTATCAATAAGATGTTCTGCTTAGCAGTTCTATTCTAAGAACTTCTCAGAGTTTGCTTAGTACCTCATAAGTGCTAGTTAGATCCTAAGACTATTCTCAATTCAGAGAGCAAGACCTAGAGAGTCTGTTAGGATTGATTAGTCTTTAGAAAGACTCACAAACTCAGGAAATGACTATACAATTAACAAATTAACAGGTTATTTAGACAATACAGATGAACATACAGATCAAAATAGACACAAGTTTTGGGAAGGTGTGGTGCAGACCTTCTCCTGTCCTGCCCCTTTGTAGGCCTCCACCCTGCACCAAGTGGATTTACCTGCCCCAGAACTGTCTGAATCTCATTGTTATGGGATTTTATATTGAATTTCATTATTTGGGCATGAGAGATAATATCATTGGTCACATGGGTAAGCTCAGTATGTAGTGTCTTTCCTCTTCCTAAAGATGGAAGATAGATTGGGGATATTTTTTGAATATGTGGTTGGGTCCTTTAGAAAACTGCACACATCATAAACTAGGGCTTCTCACCTCTGGTTTTCCATCCTTCCTGCATCAGTTGATTAGCATAAATTCACATATGCATAAAGCAGTATGTTACAGATAAAACACATCCTTATTTCTCAGGAAATGCTAAGGATTTTAGGAGTCCTATGTCAAGAACCAGTTACAAAGCTCAATCTAATGGAAATGCACTGAGTACACTGATTCTTTATGATGTTTTCAGCATCTTTTCTGTGGAAACTTTAAATATAAATGAATATAACAAAACCCGTTGCTTAATATACTTCCTGTGTCATGAACATTAAAATACTTCAACTCTACACAATGACTTTCTCTTTCCTGCCCCCTATACATGGAATATTAATAGACTAATTTGTTACCAGGCAAATAGAACAACCACAAAGTTTTTATAAAAATGTAAAATGCTATGGGTCTCACTAACTGGTAGCACGTGGAACACATTTGTGAATATTTGTAATTTCAGATATAAAACAAAGCACATGATGCATCAAAGAAAAGACACAAACCCTGATAAAAATTGGCAGACCACATAAAAGAAAAATTCACAAAAATGTGATAAAAACATCCTTACATAAAAGGAAATGTTTAAATTCACACACAGTGATAAGATAAATTTTAAAAAGTAGTCTTGGTAGTGGCTACTAGAATCCAAATAAACGGTGTGGGAAATGTCAGAGACTCGGTCTCCCATTGTGGTTGCTGGGATCCAGGTGAGCAGCACTGCTGGAAAGCCCAGAGCATGACCCCTCATGGGAATGTCAAGCAACACTGCTGACCCAGGCGGGATGCACAGGATGGATGGGAAAGTCTAGTGGCTTGAAATTGTTGGAAGCAACATTAATGATACAAACGAACAGGTGGGAAGTTATGTGAACCAGCACTGTGCTTGGGAACAAAGACACAGAGAGATAAGTTGGGAATCCCTCTCTCTTTCTTTTATTTTTTCTTTTTATTTTTTCCCCTCTTTTCTCAAGGACTGAGGAGAACTCCAGGCACATAAAATTAATTCTATTCTGCAAATCCAGAAACCAAGTTCAGATAATCCCTTGCTCATTCCTCCACTTTTTCTCTTCTGCTGTCTTCTCTAGTTGCCAAAGCTTGCACAATCATCCCTTGTTCTCTAGCTTGGCTTACATTTTCTTTTCATTTATCTTTGTTTTATCCACTATCATTCTTAAATTTCTCTACCACAGGGTAAGACCATGCTACCAAGAGGAAATACTTTGCACACAAGGTCTCAACTTATAATTGATTCTATAAAATAATTGTAGATTTTGCTCCTATGATTAAAGATACAAAATTAATAGTTTCTCAGTTTCTAAACTGTGCTTGATGATACTGCTACTGCTAGCTATGTTAATAATACCATATCTTCTTAAATCAATTTTTCTCACTTCTGTAGCTGTCATGGTTTATGTCAGTGGCCCCCAGGCCTCATGTATTTGCACTGTGTATTTGTGATTGGTTCATTGTCTAGCGCTTGGATTGGTGGTGCCAGTGCTGCACCTTCATATGGGTGGAGCCAGGATGTGATGTAATGGCAGGAAGAAGGTGTGTCTCTCTCTCTTGCAGGTTCCCGCTTGCGGTTTGCAGCCACCATGAAGTGTGGCCCTGCCATGCCACCCTGCCTTGGAGCCAACTGAGTATAAACTGAAACCTCCAAAAACTGAAAGAAATAAACCTTTCCTTTCCCAACTTTGGGCATCAGGTATTTTGTCTCAGCAATGAGTAAAAAGTAACTAAGACAGTAACAATACTGGAAATTTCTTCAGTAACAACCTCACCAAACCCAGCACCAAAATCTAGGAACTGAGCCAAATGGATACCAATATCTCACTCTTCATTAAATGGAAAGATAGGATCTTGGAACAGACACAAACCAAGAGCTTCCTACACACAGAAGTTATCCCTGAAGAACAAAACTTGCATAGAGAGGCCTTAATACTAGTGATAAAGCTACCTACTACAAAACTTAAAAGGAGCAACACAGAAAACAAAACAAAAACTCTTGAAGTAAAAAATGACAAGAATCAGAAGCAATATGCAACCTCAGAGTTCCAGCCCACCCAGAACAAGTCAGAGAGACAGTGAGATACAGGAAAATGTAAGACACACACACACTATTTCTGATATTATTTAAACCAAAGCAAACAACCAAATATAAGAGGCTACATAGGAAATCAGATCAGAAATAATCTCTCTAGTTAAAAAAAATGAAATGTCAACTTTTATAAAGGAAATACTCAGAAAATATAGAGCAGAGATAGATTAAAAAGATGATAGGAAGTGGATAGAAACTATGAATGATCAATAAAAAAAAGAAACAGAATGCCTAAAATAGACTCAAACAGAAATCCATGATATTAATATTCCATTGAAAGCTAGCAAAAAAACTTAAATAAAGCTGAAGACAAATTTACAAACCTTGAAGACAGAATCTCAGCTATTAATTACAAAAGAAAAAATCTATTGAAAATAACAAAAGATCAGGAAATAATAATTTACTAGCTTAAAACAATGCAAAGGAAAAATATGACTGGTACAAGATGTAAATAAATAAAGCAGGAATCAACACAAATGACATATTACTTTCATTTGTATAATAGCAGAAAATTCCAGAGAGAAGTAAAAATGAGCACAGTTTCCCTAACATCTACAAAATGAAATCACCAGGCATGGAAACCAATTAAACACTCAGGAAAAATAAAGAACCAACAGCAGGGAAATAACAACAAAGATAAGCCAATACAAGTCAGCTATAACCACCAAAGTAAATGGCTTCAATTCATAAATCAAAAGAAACAGACTGAAAGGATGGATTAAAAACAGGATCCAACAATGTGCTGTATACAAAAAGCACAATTAAAAAAAAAAAAAACTTCATAGACTGAAAGTCAAAGGATGGAAAACAACACTCCATGCAACAGAAACCCAGAAAAAAGCATGGGTAGCATTCCGTACAATGTAAACTTCAAACCAAGCATGATCAAAAGAGATAAAATGATCACTACAAACATATTAAGGGAAAACGTCGAGAGGAGGAAATAACAGTTATACATATGTATGTGCCAAGTACAGGAGCACTTGACTATATAAGATAAATATTAATGAATACAAAAAATCAAATAAGCAATAACACAATTGGAATTGAGGACCTTATTACCCCACTATCACTAAAATATAGATGAATCAGACAAAAAATCAGCAAAGTAATATCAGAACAGAACCAAATCTCTGAACAAATGGATATAGCTCATGTTTACAGTGTGCTCTACCCAAGAATATCAGAGTATACATTCTTAGCTGCACATGGGACATCTGTAAAATAAGCCACCTATCAGTTCATAGAACATGCTTAAGTAAATGCAAAGAAATTTAAACTGTATCATGCATATTGTCAGACCATAGTGCAATGTAATTAGAAATTAATGCAAAAGAAATCATGAAGATTCCATAAACACATGGAAATTAAATAACATCCTCCTGAACAACTAAGGGGTCACAGATGAAACTAAAGAAGAAATTATACAATATTTACAATGAAACAAAAATGCAAATAGAACTTACTGAAATCTGTGGAATGCAATGAAAGCAGTCCAAGGAGGGAAATTTGCAGTGGTGAATTCCCACATCAGGAAAACAGAGTGAGCACAAACAAATAACATAATGCTGCACCTAAAGCTTCTAGAAGAAGTTGAGCAACTCATACACAAAACCCATGCAAGAGAAGAAATTATAAAGATCAGAAGAGCAATTAATGCAATAGAGACTAAGAAAACAATACAAAGAATTAGTGAATTGAAGAGTTGTTTCTTAGAAATGATAGTTAAAATTAATAAACCTTTAGACAATCTTATCAAAAGAAGGAAATAAAAGACTCAAATTCACACAAAAAGGAAGAAAAAGGGTGAAATCACCACTGATCCTGTGGAAATTCAGAACACAGTCAATACCTACTTTGAAAATCTTTACTCTGATAGTATGTAAACCACACAACAAATGGACAGATGAATCAAGAAGTTACAAAATTCTGAATAATCCAGTATTAGTAAAAGACATTCATATGTTTAAAAATTTACCAACAAAGAAAAGCCCATGTCCTGATTGATTCACCGCCGAATTCTACAAAATATTTAGAGAATATGTAATACCAATACTCGTAAAACTCTTCAATGAAATTGAAAGGGAAGCAATACTCCTTAATTCATTCCTAGAGGCAAATATTACCCGGATATCAAAAGCAGAGAAAGACATAACCAAAAAAGAGAACTAATCTCTCCAAAGAAACTAAATGCAAACACCTCAATAAATTATGAGCAAACAGAATTTAGCAAATCATCAAGAAGATTATACAGGGACCTGTTTGGGACTGGGAATATCTCAGGACCAACTGCTGAGAGCAGGGCTGCTCAGGAGAGCTAAGGCCCACCCTTTGCCCACAGGGAACATTGCAGGAAACAGTGCCAGAGGGCCTGAGGTGCCTGGGTCTGACACTGCAGGGCCTGCACCTCCTCCAGGAACATCTAGGAAGTCTGCCACAAGTGTGAGCTACCTGGGACCACATCTGCTGACCTGTTTTTCCACCTCAAACATTGGACTGCAGTGGACTACAATGCTGGCTTGATGAGATGCTCAGGAACCCTTCACCCAAACAGAAGACTTCATCAGGCTTTAGCCAGTATGGTGAATTTGTCCCCAAAAATAGAGTTTTGCAGTGGGTAAATAGGGGCAGAAGTGAAACTCCCTCCAAGTGTAAGACCTTGGCTAACCTGGCAAGAGAGTAGGTAACCCCCTCCCTCCACAGAGAGAACATCAGACAGTTTGAGGAGTGCACCAATATTGCCCTGCCCAAATTTAGAGGAAATTAAAAGAACTTATGAGACCCCCAGTGACACAGTGGGGCCTCAGCTGACAAAAACACTATAGCCAGGGAGACATGGTGATCTGCCACAACCTGAAGATATAACAACAGCAGGAACTAAGAGTCACCCTACATCAATACTTCTGGACAAGTTAGCCCAGAAAGAATATAGGACTAACCCAACAGGCACAGTAGGAGGAATTCAGGAGGCTAGATCTCTTCTTCACAGTGGTACCCAGCAATCTGACAAACATCAACCACACAGAAGAAACCTGAAACCCACACTACAGAATCTTGTGAGTATTGGAATAGAAAGATCAAAAATTTACCCAAATGGTGAAAATGACTAAACAAAAAGGCAAAATGCAATCCCGAACATTTAGTCCATCAGGAACAAGTGCAGGTGAAAATGAAATAGAGGACTGTAAAATTCATACACCAGAAATCTCTGAAAAGATAGAAAATGAAGTAAAGAAACAAATCCATGAGGCTATAGAGGAACTCAAATTAGAAATAATGTCTTATGTAAAGGCAAAAGTAACAAGCTTAGTAAATGAGCTGCTCAACATAGCTAGAGAAGAAATAGATAAGAAACTACAGGAGCATGGGAAGTTGATTGAAACTTTGAATGAACAATGCAGAAAAGAAGCAGAATCTACAAAACAAATTGAAAGAGATATGCAAGAAGCAAAAAATTGTATTGAAAGCCTGCAAAGCCACTTAAATGAATCTGAGGATAGAATCTCGGACCTTGAGGACAGTATTGCAGATAGTGATCTTGAAAGGGCAGAACTTATAAAAACAACAAAGCAACATGAAATGACAATCCAACAGCTACAAGATGATGCCAGGAGAAACAATGTTACAGTAATAGGCATTAGTGAGGAGGCAGGAGACAATGCAAAGGATATAGCTAAACTGTTCCCTGAAATAATGGCAGAAAATTTCACAAACATGGGGGGGAAATCAGATATACAAATAAGTGAGGCATATAGAATGCCAAACAATCATAACCAACATAAACCTACACTCAGACATATAATAATTAAGATTGCAGACATACAGCATAAAAACAGAATACTAAAAGCCATTAGAAAAAAGACACAACTCTCCTATGAAGGAAAGCCTATTAGAATCACAGCAGACTTCTCAGCACAAACCTTCAGATTAAGATGAGTTTGAAGTGAAGTATTTCAAGCCCTAAAAGAAAACAACTTTCAACCCAGACTGAAGTATCCAGCAAAACTGTCTTTCAAATTCAATGGAGAAACAAAATACTTCCATGACAAAGAACAACTAAAGAAATTCATATCTACCAAACCAACCTTAGAAAGAGTGCTGAAGGACATCCTAGGTAGACAGAAAAATGACCACAATCACCAGAACATCAACAGAAAGAAATCACCAGGCTGGACAAGAAAATAAACAAGAGAGAAAAGCAGGAAACTAACAACAGTAACACGACATGGCAAAGTCAAGCCAGTACATATCAGTGATATCCACTAATGTAAATGGGCTCAATTCACACACCAAAGAAACAGGTTGACAGAATGGATCAAGAAACAGGATCCCACAATATGCTGTATACAAGAAACACATCTGATGCAAAAAGAAACACATAGATTAAAAGTCAAAGTATGGAAAACAATATTCCATGCAACAGGAACAAAGAAAAGCAGGGGTAACTATTCTATTTGTAGACAATGTGAACTTCAAACCTAAAATGATTTAAAGAGACAAAGAAGGTCACTAACATACTTGTAAATGGAAAAATTCAAGATGAAGAACTAACAATTATAAATTTATATGCATCAAACACAGGAGCACCCAACTATATAAGACATATACTAAAGGACATGAAAAACCAAATACACAAGAACACAATTATTACAGGGAACGTTAACAGCCCACTGTCACAAAGAGATAGATCAACTAGACAAAAAGTCAGCAAAGAAATAATAGAACTGAATCATAACTGTGAGCAATTGGACTTAGTAGACCTTTACAGAGTGTTCCACCCAACCACATCAGAATACACATTCTTCTCAGCTGCCCATGGGACATTCTCCAAAATAGACCATATATCATCCCATAAAACATTCTTAAGTAAATGCAAAGGTATTAAAATTATCTCATGCATACTGTCTGACTATAGCACACTGAAACTGGAAATTAATGGCAAAAGAAATTGCAAAACTGGCATAAATACATGGAAATTAAATAACAATCTTTTGAACAACCAGAGGACTACAGAGGACATTAAAGAAGAAATAAAGCAATACCCATAATTCAATGAAAATGCAAACACAGCATACTGAAATTTGTGGGATACAATGAAAGTGGTCTTAAGAGGGAAATATATCGCAATAAATTGTCATATCAAGAAAAGAGAACGAGCAGAAATAAACAATCTAATGCTTCAACTCAAGCTTCTAGATAAAGAAGAACAAGTTAAACCTAAATCTCATAGAAGAGAGGAAATTGTAAAGATTAGAGCAGAAATCAATACAATCGAAACTAAAAAAACAATACAAAGAATTAGTGAATCAAAAAGCTGTTTTTTGAGAGAATAAACAAAATTGACAAACCTCTAGCTAACCTTATAAAGAAAAAGAAAGAAAAAAACACAAATTCATGCAATAAGGACTGAAAAAGAGGAAATTACTACAGATCCCTTGAAAATTCAAAAGATCATGAACACCTACTTTGAAAATCTCTACTCATATAAGAGAGGAAAACACAGAGGAAATGGACAGATTTCTAGAAACATGTGAACTACCAAAGCTCAACTAAGAAGATATAGCAGTTTTGAATAATCCAATATCAGCTATTTAAATTGAAAATGTAATAAAAAACTTACCAACAAAGAAAAACTCAGGTCCTGATGGATTCACAGCTGAATTCTATAAGAAATTTAGAAAAAGCTTAATGCCAAAACTCCTTAAACTCTTCAGTGAAATTGAAAAGAAAGCAATCCTCCATAATTCATTCCTGGAGGCAAGTATTACTCTCATACCAAAACAAGAGAGAGACCCAATCAAAAAGGAGAACTATAGGCCAATCTCACTAATGAATGTAGATGCAAAGATTCTCAATAAAATACTGGCAAATAGTATGCAGCAAATCATCAAGAAGATTTTACATCATGACCAAGTGGGGTTCATTCCAGGAATGCAGGGATGGTTGAACATACAAAAATCAATAAATGTAATACACCACATCAATAGAGCCAAAAATAAAAACCACATGGTCATCTCAATAGAGGCAGAAAAAGCTTTCGATAAGGTCCAACACATGTTTATGATAAAAGCCTTTCAGAAACTACATGGTGTCCACCTCAACCTTATAAAAGCCATCTATGACAAACCAACAGCCAATATTATACTAACTGGACAAAAACTGAAAGCTTTCACTTTAAAATCAGGAACAAGACAAGAATGTCCACTATCATCTCTCCTATTCAATATAGTTCTGGAAACACTAGTCAGGGCACTCAGAAAAGAGAAAGAAATAAAAGGAATAAAGATAGGAAAGGAAGAAGTTAAACTATCATTATTTGCAGATGACATAATATTCTATATAGAAGACCCCAAAAACCCTATTAAAAGACTACCAGAGGTAATAAACAAATTTAACGTTGTAGCTGGATACAAAGTGAATGTGCAAAAATCAATAGCATTCCTGTACACAAACAAGAAATTGACCGAAAGAGAAATTATGGAAATATTGTCCTTCAAAATAACATCTAAAAAAATGAAATACTTAGGAATCAACCTAACTAAAAATGTAAAAACCTACATACTGAAAATTATAGTATGTTAAAAAAAGGAGATTGAAGAGGATATCAGAAAATAGAAAGATGTTCCAATGCTCTCGGCTAGGAAGAATCAACATCATGAAAATGGCTATACTCCCCAAACTGTTACACAAATTTAACACAATCCCAATCAAAATACCATTGACATACCCCACAGTTCTAAAGAAAACACACCTAAAATTCAGTTGGAACCAGAAGAAACCTAGCATAGCAAAGGCAATTCTGGGCAATAAAGACAAGGCAGGAGGCATCTCAATTCCTGACTTGAAATTGTACTACAAAGCCACAGTGATAAAATCAACAAGGTACTGGCAAAGAAATAGACCTGAAGATCAATGGAACAGGTTAGAAGATGCAAGTATAGTTACAAAGACACTCAGCCACCTGATATTAGACAAAGGGGCTAAACATGTTCACTGTTTACTGGAGGAAGGGTAGCCTCTTTAATAAATGATTTTGGAAAAATTGGCTCTCCACATGAAGACTGAAACTAGATCCATTCCTATCACCATGCACAAAATTAAAGTCTAAATGGATCAAAGTCCTAAACATTAAAACAGAAACACTAAATCTACTGGAAGATAGGGTAGGTAGAAGTCTTGGAGACATAGGGATAGGCAGAGAATTCATGAACAAAACACAAACTGCAGAGGAAATGCTTCAGAGAATCAACAACTGTGATCTCATACTATTGAAAAGTTTGTGCACTTCAAAAGACATCACCAACAGAGTGAAAAGAAAACCCACAGAATGGGGAAGAATTTTAACCAGCTACCCCTCAGACAGAGGACTTACATCAAGAACATATGAAGAATTGAAAAACACCAACCCCCCCCCAAATTCAAAGATCCTCTCTAAAAATGGGCAGCTGAGATGAACACACAGTTCTCAGATGAAGATATACAAATGGCAAATAAATACATGAAGAAATGTTCACCATCACTGGTCATTTGAGAAATGCAAATTAAAACAACATTGAGATTTCATCTCACACTGGAATGAATAGCTGCCATCAAGAAATCAACTGATAACAAATGTTAGTGAGGCTGTGGGGAAAAATAACACCGCTTCACTGTTGGTGGGAGTGTAGACTGTTGCAACCACTATGGAAATCGATATGGAGAATTCTCAGAAGACTAGGAGTGGCAGCTCCATTCAACCCAGATTTCCCCTCCTTAGTATTTTCCCAGAAGAAGTGAAAAGTTCAAATCACAGTGATATATGTACACCTGTTTATAGCAGCCCAATTTGTAATAGCTAAATCTTGGAAACAATCAAGATGCCCATCAACTGCAGAGTGGATGAAAAAGATGTGGTATTTTTATTCAATGGAGTACTATTTGGCTATGAAGAAGGATGATCTTGAGGCCTTCATAGGAAAATGGAGACAACTTGAGACTATCCTCATTAGTGAAAGAACTAAGAATCATAATTATAAATATCACATTGTTTCTCTAGTGTAAAAAGTAATAAGAACTGTAGGAGTAATAAACCCCAAAATATGTAATTGCTACTATAAAAAAGAGGAAAAGAAAATGCTCTAAAATATATAATTGCATGTATGTTTAAGTGTGTAGGATAGATGATCATATTACTGTTTTTGTTAGATTGTTGAGCAGAAGTGTTAACAGTCTCATTGTCTGAATGTCTACTTTGTATGCTTTAATTTTGTAACTTGAACAACTATTTCCAATGATGAGAGTATGTAAGTTATCAAGTGGCGATTTCTTAGTGTTTTTGGTTTTTTTGGTTGTTGTT
>PVJX010013096.1:0-47393 GCA_004027295.1 Dolichotis patagonum | reverse complement strand
GGGGAGGGGAGGGGATGGGGGAGCAAAGAGAAAGCCCTGGCAAGAGGTGCACGTCAGTGTGAAAGCCATACCAGCATGAATCATGAGACCTATCAGATCCAATGGAAGGTCGGTAGCAGGTAGGGATGCTGTATGGAGTCCTTGACAGGTCCCTATAGGTCAACTGCAGTGCAGGCCTTTATAATTCTGGAGCGATGCTCTGAGATCTTCAGTAAGTAAATACTCTCCTTTTGATAAACAGCTCTTAGGTTTCTATTTTTTTTTTAAGTATAAAATGAACTCTTGACCAGAGATCACCAAATTAAAATGAGACTTGAGTAGCTTTTCACCAAATGGAAGTTTTCTGCCACAATAAGCATGTTACGTGTGTATTCTATCCTGAAATGGAAGTGTTCTTTATGCAATCTTGCTCAATTATCCCTGAATGCTTCAGTAAATTCCAGTAGTGTGGATTAAGTCCCCATTTTCATATAACTTATACCATGTTGCTTTCTCTGTTTTACCAAGCATCTATGGTCCCTGGCATCCTAAATTATCAGTTGACTTAGTAACCAATGACATAGGCCTAATTTACAGATAGTTTTTTTTTATGATATATTGATAATACTCATATGTGGACAAAAGCCATGTTAAGGAGCCTGCTCTAGAACATACCTGAAAATAGAAACATAGTGAAGGGAAGTCTTTCCAGAATGGAAAACTTTGAGTTAGAACATCTCATTCTATTTTTTTAGGGGAAGAAGATATAGCCATGCTTGCATACCTGTTCACAGATGCTCACTGATTTGGAGGAAATATAATTTGAAAATTGCTTATGAAGAAATTTTGAGACTTACAGGTGGATAGGTCCAGATAAATGGGGAAAATTTGCTGAATGAAAATTCTAAGGGCCAGAGATTTAGCTCAGTGGCTTAAAAGCCTACCTGGCAAGTGTGAGGTCATGAGTTCAATCTCCAGAAACAAAAAAAAAAAAAAAAAGAAAAAGAAAAAAAAGAAAACTCTACTTGGACCCTCATTAAACAGTTATCTCAGGAGAAGAAAACTTTAATAGTCAAATGAATGTGATGACCTGGACTATTCATGCCTGTCTTAGTTATTTTCCTATTGTTTCTGGTACAAAATACCCAACACTCAAAATTTGAAGGAGGAAAGGTATATTTTAGCCCACAATTTGTAGAGGTTTCAGTCACATTTCATCGAATTATAGTTACCTGGCTCCATGGCATGGCAAAGGAGCATAACAGAGAAGAAACAGCTCATGGCATGGCAGGCAGGAGGCAGAGATCCTTTCTTCTTTCCCTTTTTATTAAACCTAGACTGCAAAACTGCTGGTTGGCATCACTAGCACCAAGAGTGGGCCTTCTTTCTTAAATTCATACAGCCACACCCAGAAATATTCTAAACTGATTAGTTATCTGATTCAGTATCACAGCCCTAATTGAATCACTCCCTAAGGCCAAACCTTTGAGTTTGTGAGATTTTTGGCGGGCATCTAGCTGCAAGATGCAAAAATACTATTCATGCCTGTCACTGCTCACTAGGCTCATGATTAAAGGACCATAATAGCACAAATCGAGTTTATCCATGGGCTTAGCTGTTTCAATACTGTTTATAAGTTATGGGTTGAGTATTTCACCTTTGAGTGTGTAGTCATCTAGCACCTACTGTGGCACCGTCTGCAGTGCAATCTGCTTCTGCTCTGTGTCAGGTAACCATACTTCCATCTCACACGGAAGAAAGCATATTTTACCCTTATTAGAAATTTATACCGGATATAGGTTATTTTTCCCTGCACAAAATGCTTTTGTTAAAACCACAATTTATGGGGCCAGGGATATAGCTCAGTGGCTCAGTGCCTGCTTTGCAAGTACAAAGACCTGAGTTTGATTCCTGATACCAAAAACCAGACAAACAAATAAACAAAACAACATAAAACAACAATAACAGAAAAAAACTACAATTCATGGACTTATAATATTTAACACACCATCATGATTTTGTTTCACAATCACACTTCTGATAAAAAAAAATCCTTTCACAGCAAAAGCAGTGTGAGAATGGACTTGTATTTACAGATGCAATGGTCTTATGTTCTCCACTTTCCAGATGAGTTGGCTTGACAGAACCTTCAAATTAACCTTTTGAATACTCTGTCATAATGTTTGCTAGCAGTCAGTATTTTGGAGGGTACTGTCTATGTTCTGCTTTAGATGTTTCAATGATCACTAAGCTTTTAGTATATATTAAAATCTGGGCTCCCTGCTGACTGTCAAGAAAGATTTCAGCTCCTCCTCCTTAAATTGGTTCTGTATACATGCTAACTTAACATTGTAAATTCTTTCCAAAGAGTCTCCTTTACTAAGTTTAAATAGATTAAAACTATTTTCAGAGATTTTTTTTGAGAAAAGACAGGACTTTATTATATAAAATCATGAATTTTACATGAAAATATTTTAAAACACTACAATTGTGACCAGAGGCAGAATTTCAGTTGGCTATATGTGCTGAGAGAAATGTGACAGTTTTTTTTTTTTAATGTGGAACTCTCATTGAAAGGAATTCATAGTGGAAGAGGTTGGATGGAAATGTCAATCTGTCCCTAGAGAGGGGTCAGGATGTTGTGGTGACATCTGCTGAGGAGATTTGAAGAAGAAATTAGAATGATTATTTCAGGATAACAGGATTGCTATTGTTACTGGTTATTCACTCACTCATTTGCTGATTCCTTTTAGTTATTTTTTTTTCCCTGAGAAGACAAGCTTAATACTAAAAGAAAGAATCACTTCAGGGAAATAACCAAAAATAGCAGAAGCAATGCACTTTGTTACTATTCTGTACCTGTATGCCAGCAATGAGGTCAGTAGAATTTTAGCTCTATTTGCCCTTGTAGATACCTTGAGACATACTTAAACTTAGTTGAATGTATTCTCTTATGAAATAGAAAGAAGCACTAATAATACACAAGGTTTTGTTATTAATGTTAGTAAGTGAGTGGAGAGATGGTCTGATGACGTTTTATTCTCTTCTTATTACCAGTCCTTGCAATCTGTTCCTGCGACACCTGGATGAAATTTTAAATTTATTTTTCTCTTATTTAGAAGGCTGATAGTCCCCAAAACAACAATAGAATAGTTGATTTCTACTGGATTCAATTCTTTAAATATTGAGTATTTATTCTGTCCTTAATGTAACTTGTAAAATGCATCAATAATCTGTTTCTCCTTAACATTTGGATACCTGTTCCCCCATTCACCACTAAGACCAACTGCACCTCATCTTGGCTACAACAGGGAGGAGTCAGATGCTTCCAAACCTATTTTCAGAGAAACAGCCTTTTCTTTATGGTGTGAGAGTGAGGAAGCTATATGGAATTGTGCACCATATGTTTGAGAACTGAAATACTAATTTGTACTCTTGCTTAGCCATGGATTAGTTCATTTATTCCAGTTTTGAAAGGAATGACTATAACACATCATTCAATATATTTAATCACTCATTTGTTAACATGCCTTATTATGTTTCTATAAAAATCTATAAATTTTCTTTTAACAAATAGTGAACTGAAGGAATTCAAATGGAGGAGTAACGCAGCTTAATATAAATTTCATAGTTATAAATAGATCTGTTATAACCTCTACTCTTTCTAAATGACAATTGCTATTTTCTCCCTTCATATAATCTGTATATTAACAACCTAATGTATCTGCTTGTGGTCTATTACTGTAGATTCAAGCTACTATCTGGTTTTATTTACTTATTTTATTATAGTATTTCTCCTACCCACCTTTTATAAAACATAACTGGAAAACTTATAAAATTGCTATCCTGCTTTAGAACTATTTTTCTCCTGGGCTGGATCACTACCTTCTAATGTTCTCAGATTCTCCCTCTCTGTAAGGAAATTCTGTACATCAGTAAACTGAAGTAAAGCTGACTGGGGCCCTAGAATTCTTGGGGCCTGACACCACTGCCATTATGAGAAGGAGCTGGATGAAGGAAGGAATGCTAGATGGTTCAGTTTTTCTTGCCGAAAAGTAAGGAAAGCTATTAGCATGCCCAACCTCACTGAAGATAAATCATCTCTGGCCTGATACTACCCACAGCAGGAGGAATATGCTCCTGGATATTCTTACCTAGAGTGAAACTTTCTTATAACAAGCTAATGAGAGACGAAAATGGAATACAGCTCTAATGCATTGATCAATATTTTTATTAATAGAATTTACTAGATTCTGCTTAGTAAACATATCATAATTTGTGATGCATGCCTAGACTAATTCACAAAATTGTATCTATTTATATCATCTATATTTATATCCAATTAAGCTTGTTTTGATGAATAAATGGTTAACAGTAACCCACACAAACTATTGTGTATGTTCTTCTTCCATTGTTACATTACAATGCTCCCCTTCTTAAAGTTTTTCCGGAATTAATGACTTCTGGCTGTGCTTTATGCTTATAATCTCACCATATCAACTGCAGTGGTAAGCAACTTGTAGTCAGCTCTATAAGAATCCCCACAACAGTAATAAATGAAGATGTATACAAAATACAATGTACAGAGCAATAGAAAAAGGTTCCCTAGTTATGTGTGTTGTATACCTTGATTCATTATATCTGTAGACTTTTCATGACTTGCTTGCTTTTGCTCACATTATTACCACATCACAACTTACAATTAGTTATTCTTACCAATATTTGGTTTGTTTTTATGACTTAATTTATTGAGGTAATTATTACATTTGTAAACCGTCTCATAGGTTTTAAATTATTCCATTTACTTTCTGTGAGAACATCAAGATGATCATATGAACAATAGACATGTTATTTTGGGTCCTTTTAAAAGTGAATATGGTATGCATCCTACCTTATAATTTAATAATTTTCACTTAGTTATATTTTACATACATATTTACACATACATATATAAATATACACAATAATTCCTGTAGAGTATCCATGAAAGGAATGAAGTTTTTAATTTTCACACAACAAACTTGAAGTACAAAACCATAGTCAGTATCACAAGGTATTTTAAGAAATGTTATGGAAAAAATATTCCCCTAAATTGGGAAAATTATATAGGGTAACATTTTTGCATCAAGACATATTCCTTTATAAAAATATGTACACATAAACAATAGTTTATTTATGGAAAATGTACAAAGGTTTCTGTATCATGGAAAATTATTTTGAATCAGTCTAAAGTGATTTAGAGAAAAATCTTATGTGATATTTGTGTGTATGGTTCAAGGAAGATAAATTAGTTTGAGATTATATTTAATTAAATATAAATAAAAACATTCAGATATTAGTGTGACGTTATCTTTACTCAAAAATGACTCAAAAATTTCTACATCAGTTCCATTCACTTTTACAACAACAGCCCAGAATTATTACCAAATCACCCACTAATTTATCAAGAGAGGCAAAAATTCAGTGACTTCAATGACTTTACTGAAAAAGAGCATGCAGAAAAACAGTGGATCCTTACTTTCCCTAATAAAGTATAATAGGAAAATTCAATATTACTTTAAAAATTATCAATGCAAGTTTGTAAGTAGGGAATTGTAAATTTAAATCATATTAGAAGATTCTTGAACCTTAAAAACTTTTTTGTTAATCTACATAGAGGAAAAATTTTGGAACATACATATTTCAATACCTAAAATTAACCATTATATTCAGAATCAAATTTGAAGTTTGAACATGTAGTTCTATTTAAAAACTAACTTGATAATCTCCTTTTCTTCCATGACAATTTGAGATTTTTGTATGAAGTATTAGGAATATATTAATTTATTTTGCATATTGAAATCCTTATTACATCACTGATAAATTAATAGTTTATTTTATTGAAGTTGGTTAAATAAACAAACTGTGCACAAAGATACCCAATATGCATATTCTGTTTATTTGAGGAATGTTTCTGAAACTTATCTTGATATTCTTAAATATGAAACAGTTTTTATAAAAGAAGTCATAAACTTTGTCATGCTTACAGATGTTTTAAGATTGTATCCATGGAATAAAACATTTTGAGTAAAATCTGAAAGAGTTGTGCCCTGGAAAGCTATAGTGTGAGGCAGGAGCAAGGGGTAGGACCAAACTGTAGTCACCTTTCCCAGTGGCACAAAAATGCCCCCAATCAATAACCTATGCTTTACCTGTCCCCGCCCTAAGCACCACCCCAGTCAGAGGTTATATGAGTACCCTAACCAGCATGTGCAGGTTTAGAGAAAGCCAGGCTGTTTGTGGTCGTGGACTTCTCTCTATGTCCTTGGGAATAAAGGTCTCTTTTATCACATATTTTGCTGTTTCATCGTGCCAGAAATTCTAACAAAATCTATTTATCCATTTTATTAAATAACAGAAGTATCCTTGAATTAAGGCACTATATATCTTAAATACTAGATTTTTCACAGTGTATAAATATTTGCTTTCATATCATCTACACACCTTCACATAGATGTGTCCTTTATATGTGCAATCCTTTTACTTGTTTTACTCTAAATTTTCCTTGTATTAATCTTGTGAGTGGATAATGTGATAAAAATATAGAATGATTCATCATAATTGAGGGTATTCAAAACTACTTCTTACAGGACTAATTAGGTTTTGCCATTTGTGAACTATAATGATAACCACCATTCAAGAGACAAGAGCTATTGTTTCATTTGTTTCACATTCTCTTGATTACAAGATGCTCAATTTTTATACTGGTAGTATTCAGGAAGCCTGTATCTCATTGTCAAATGTTTAATTTCTTATTGCCTGTGAGTCTGATTATCTCTTTCAGATTTCAAGACACAACATAATGAAGGTATATGCATTTGAGTCTTCTGGACCTTTATTGTTTGAGCAGTGTTTGCCACTACATATGCACTGGTTTTTTTTTTTTTTAATTTATAAAAATATTCTGGGACTGTGAGACTGGGCATATAGCTCAGAGGCCAAGCACCTGCCTGGAAAGTGTAAGGTCATGAGTTTCATTCCTAGTACCCAAAAAATTTAAAAAACTATGTTTTCTACTATGTGTGTGTGTGTGTGTGTGTGTGTGTGTGTGTGTGTATTACTGTATAACATTATCATAAATTTTGACCAAAACTACATATATGTTTCAGCTTGCAAATTCAGATAAAAGTTTTTATTGCATTGCTGTATATGAGAAAATACATTTTTTAAATTCATAAGTACTTTTCATTTCTACTTTGCTTTGGTTTTGTCCTACACCTTGAATTTTACTAAAATTTTGCTCATACTCTTAAATAAAAAATTGTGAGGAAAATTAAATTAAATGAAGTAATTTAAAGACTTCTCTATAATTTTGGAAATCATCTAGCATTTATAGTCATAATAATAATGTATTGAGAATGTAATAAGATAACATAATGCACAATGAAAAATGTGAAAGTTTCTTGTTCCTTGTAGAAAATAATAAAGTAAAGCAAAGTAAAAGACAAATAGAAATTTTGATTAGAAATAAAAACAGTCAAAATTTAAGGAAATCTACCACTAGTAGATGTGGATGGGTGGTAGACTATAAAAAGTAAGAAAAGTTTTTTTCAAAAATTATTGTTAATATTCATAAAGAGGAACAAATACTAGAGAGGAAAAAATTTGATATGAGAGACTTTGGCAACTACTTCTGCTATTTCCAAGTTAATTTAGCTAAGCACACCAAAACTAATTCAGAGATCAGCTTAGAGTCTGAAGCAGCTGTCCTCATAACTGAATAGGATTAAACAAATTATTTATTACTGCTCAAACTGCTCTGTCTCTCTTTCAGGTAACATATGGATGTCTTCCAGTTCTCTTAATTTTCAATACTGTTGGGACACAGTCACTGAAGGTGACATGTGGCATGTGTCCAATTACACTTTTGGGAACAAGTAGATGTTTCTAGAGAAAACATAAACATACATTCATGCAGTGACAATGCTCTAAGTTAAAGTTTCTGAATGATCAGGTTAAAGCCCACATAAATATAGAAACACAGATTTTGCAAAAAGTTCATTGGTTTCAGTTAGAAACTAAACCATATTTCCTCAGGCTTCTCATAGTGATTATGGTATATGGCAGAATTGCAGGTGAATATACTTTCCTAAGGGGAGAAATTAAAAGTATGAGATTATTAAACATTATAGTACATTGAATTGTAAATAGAATGAAATTATTCATTCAAAAAATCCGTATTCTTAAGCTTAATTTCATAACTTTTTGTACTTGCTAAATTCTGTTTTGAGTCAAATAGAGATATAGGCTTTGAGAAACATTATTCTTTTTCTAGTTTTGTACATTTGAACAAATCTTACAGAATAGGACATCAGTACTCTTTTACTACATTGCCCTTTTGAAATTTAGTTTTTCACAATAGTATCTTGATTGTTAGGTTTCCAGTAGTTGACAGACATTTTCCTGAATATTCCACATTAATAAACTAACTGTAAAGAATGCAAATGAAGTCACAAATCATCTTAAGGAATCATCCAACTGTCTTCATAGATCATAATATGAAAATGCCCTTAATATACATTAAAAAACATATTCAAATTAAAAGCCCTATAGAAAACAAATAAATATATTCCTGCTATAAATAATTATATTGGCAAAAATTCTATGTAGTAACTCTCAAAATTCTATGTAGATAGAAATATTTTTAAGTTGCTTTATCAATATATGTATTCAACAGTTTATTATTCTATCCATAGATTAGTAAATATTACAGAAATGAATCATTGATGCCTTAGTTTGTTATATATTTACTTATTCAAGAAACATTCTTAAAACATGAAATTATAAAATGAATAATAATAATAATAGATATACTGTATAATGCTGGATTCAAAGCTACTCATTCAATAATGGTATCTGTAGAAACAGTCATCAAGTTTACAACAGAGAATATTGGAAACAAGTGAATCAATTTTATGTTTTAAAAATGTTACATTTTATTACCCATCAGAAGACTATTTACATATATCATACATACACAAAGTGAATAACAAAACAGACTATATTTGGAATGAGTTTACAATTAAAAATGGTATAATTCTCTGGGATAAACAAAACATATTACTGCCCCTTTGTATAAATTTAGGAAGTATAAGTCAGGGAATTCTCTATGTTATGCAGATAATAAAAAGCAAAATAAGTAATTATATATATTTATTTCCACTCTAGTAATCCATTATACTATAATAAAATACAAGTGATGAAAAATTAATCATTTCTTTAAATAGCACAGCAGTAGACAAAAAGACAGCTTAAATGCACATGGGATTTGAACATTAAGGGCCACTACCATTCTGGATAGAAAACTGTATCTCTGGTATATCTAGTATATATTCTAAATTATTGTAAACCCAAATATCATGTTCAGTAATCCAAGTATTTTAATCCTCTTTCTAGTTTTCCTCACAACCCAAAAAGTTACATTTGTAATCCCATTGAGATGTCATTGGAGCTGGGGATTTAGCTTAGTGGCATAAGTGCCTGCCTGGCAAGCACAAGGTCATGAGTTCACTCCCCTGTACAAAAAAAAAAAAAGTAATGAGATGTCATTGGAATCCCAGCAAGTTAATTCCAATCTACCACCACCAACGCAACCCACCGTGAGAGTAAAAACACCAAGACATATTCTAAGTTAAGGGCAACCAAGCGGTTCTAAATCCAATCCTCATGAGGACGTGCTGACAAAGGCCTTGATCCTAGGCCTCTCCCTGCATTTATTATCTTGTGAAAAAGGTGGGTAGTGCAGGGATGAGTGACAGTGAGGACGGGGGGGAATTATGTGAGTAACTGGAGCTGCCTGGCCAGGTGTAAGAATGGCATTTCTGTAAACTGCAGAGATAAAGGTATGCAGCCTTAAGGATCAATTTACATAATCCAATTAAGATAGCAGTGGAATTGTTTGGGGGGGGCTATTGCTTTGGTTCTGATATGCAAACTCTTGTGCCCTGGGGAGTCATAGCCTCTTATCTTGAGGCTGTACCCAGCTGACATTCCCAGAGCTATTTGCTCTAACATCTTAGTGCTCATATCCTGTACTTACCTGTATTGTAGGGAGAACATTATGGAGGAAACAGGACTGTTGGTTGGCTACAGAGATTGCAAGTTAGCACATTGGCTAGCCTTACTTGCAATGCTTAGAGCCAATTGAAGAGAGAAGAAAATACCCTAGCCAGCTTTTTACATATCAGTATAAGGAAATGAATCTCCAAATAATCAATATGACCCTAGAGTTCATAGTAATTGTTTTGGATTCAAAGGGAATCACCAGAGTTGTCTCCCACACTAAATGATTTTTGATGTTGTATAATCATGCATTTTGAAAAGGATATGCTGCAGAAAAGCATTAAACCTCAAAAGCAAACAATGAGAATCACTGAGTCTGTGGTTAATATAAAATAGCTTATATAAAGGGTGAGATTTTAGTACCCAGAGGCAAGGTCACATTTACTTTAGTACACTTAACTGAGGAAGTTCTCAGCTGGCAGCGTGCATGCCCTGACTGCCTCTCTGTTGGATTCTCATTGAACCCCAACATTCCAGCTGATAGACTTGTCTAGAAGATGACCTCTGGTTATTATGGTATGTTGTTTTCAGAGCAGATAACAGTGTGTGTTCATTTTAGGTTTTCAGCTGTAAGGATGAATTAGATGACAATGATCATATACTGGCCCCTAATCAAAGCACACAAACACTCTCATGGGGCCTGCTGTTTGGTACAATGTACAGATCTTACACTATCTAAGGGCAATTGAATAAAGAACAGTGGCAAGATAAAAGAGTATTATGAATCAAATTCTCATTTTGTGTTACACAATAAAGTCTTTAGATAATATGGTATTCATGTTCATATAAATAAAATGAGAAACATTTTACATTTTGATATTCATAAGATTGTTAATAAATATTGTATATTGATATTTAACAATATTGAGATTTTGAAATGTTTTTTCAACTTACATAAATGTCAAATGTAAAAGACATACCTATATAAAGCAAAGGTTTAGTGCAGACAATCTTCAAATAAAAATAAATTTACGTTAGTTCACCTTGATAATTCAGTTATGTGCAAAGATTTTTGTGAAATAATTCCATTAAAATCAATATAAGACTTATCAAGTGAAAAGTGTCTTATATACTTAGCAATGGACCACAACTAATACACTATATTTTTATTGCATGTTTCATACCACAAGGAATGTCCTTGGCAGTAGCAATTTTGGGCTAAATCACAGGTATTAGTTTCAAAATCAAACACATTCATATGCCTACCACATTTCCAAGGTCTAGCTCAGTTTATCTGAAAAACTAAGTTACAACAATCCCTCCCCCTTGCTCAATCCATTTAATGGCACTCAAAATAAATGTCAAGGCCTTCCAGGGTCCTGGGCTGTTCTCTGTGATCACACTTACACCATCCACCTTCGCCTTCTCTTCTCATCTTTCTTCCTTACTTCTTTATGCACATCAAGGAAGCCCCAGCCTGGAAGCTCAGCATTCAAACTTCTGTGTAGAATGTTGTTTTCTTACATACTCGTTTGATTTGCTCTATCATTTTTTAAGGTTATCTGCTCAAATGACACTTTCACTATGACCTTTTTGTTCAACCTACAGAAAGTTCTAAACCATATTCATTCATTTCTAGCACATGAATAGCCAGGTTGTCTTAAGTCTTTCACTTACTTACTTCAAGCAATTATTATTATTAGAAAGTATACATTAGCTCTTATTAGGATAAAATTATTAGTAGCAGTACTAACTTACTTGTGAATAATAATTCTATATTACTATAAATTTTCTACTAATTTTCTGATACTTATTTGAGGAATTTATAAATACTCATAAAAGAATAGCTACCATGCATATAAACTGCAGGATAATTTATTTGTTATTAATTTGCAGTTCTTAGTCCCACTGAAATTTTATGTCTTTTATATGAAGTTATCTTCCCTGTATTACACAATAGCAAGTGTTAATACTGCAGATAGATTTTGATAAATATTTTAGAAAATTATGGTAGAGATCACTGTTGGATAGAGATCACTGAATAAAGCCACATGTGTAATTGTGATCTCTTGCATCACTTTGGGGCTTCATTTCTTCCAGAGCTGCAGTCTTTCAGTGTAGATAACCTATAAAATATAGATGTGTGGGTTTGGGATAATTCTTTGTCATATAAATCCTCATTACATATCATTTCAGTACTTTTAACAATCTTAATTTAACACAGTTTTGATAGCTTCAAGAAATTTTTATTATACCTCTGAGTTATAGTTGAAGATTATTATAGCCAAAAGTATTAGTTCTTTCTCAGGCAAAACACTGATAATAATTTATATATTTTATAATTTTGTTTCATCCAACAGTTAAATATTAAGCAAAAATAATTTTCAGGCATATTGATTAGTGACATCACATATAGAACAATTTAGATGTCCCTTGAAAGAAAAAAGTTAGATTTAGGAACCCAATGAGATCTGGTACACTGGGCCAATTTACTAACATTTATGAAGCTCCACAAATAGGGAATGAAATTGAATAAAACATAGCTCTTATTTCAATTTTTAAAATATTGTTAAATAAAGGGAACAATATTTTGGATTAGATTTAATTTTATTTAATGTAAAAATATGTACATTCCTGTTTTGCATCTTAATTATTTCAAGTTTAGAGACTGTGTTAAACTGAGGTTTATTGTATCACTTGAAGCAAGAGAAGAGTAATTTGAGAATAACAGGGTGTAAATACTGAAAATGGTTTTTCTTTTCAACATTGCATCTAGTGTGTCCACTAGTTGCAAAAGAATTTTGCAGGATATAGGAAAAAATTTACAGGATAACCTGTATAAACACCTATGAGAAAATATACATTACTACAAGTACAGAAAGAAAATACTTCTGGCAGTGTCCAATTTTTTGAGTGTGGCTGAGGATTAAACCTATGCCCATGCACATGGTAGGTGTGCATATACTATTGGTCAACATTCAGCCCCAAGTTTTCTGTCTCTTAAATTTATGCTATACATTCTCCACTTTTTTATATAAAATATTTTCATTGAAAATTTTGAAGGGATTTGTTGAAAATGGATATTTAAAGAACTGCTTCTGTTCTGTGGCTAAGCGTGTTTTGAATAGCCCTGCTTCAACAGTTGGAGAAGACCATGAGCTGTGATAGCCCAGATGCATGAAAACTGCATTCACCTACTTGTTTCATGACATTGAGCAAGTCATGCCCAAAATATCAACTTAACTCTTCCATTCAATAAAATCTGATGCCTGTCTAGCTATTCTCTCACAGTGCTTGTATAGTTAAAAATAAAGATTAAATGGTGCATGTTAAAGTATTTTATAAAATTTAAATTGTTATGCAACCACATTGGGATTAAAATTCCAAAGCCATAGTACCTATAACTAGTATTTCTATAACAGTTTCAAATAAAAAAAAGATTAGATTTGCTAATGTTTTAACCTCAAAGGACTACTGATTCTTTGAGGCTAATGCATAGTAACATAACGAGTTGACTTCAAGATTTGCCCTAAGGGATTTTTTTCCTGCTTCATTGTCTTGGCCTTCATGTCCTCTCATTCTCATTTGAAATTTAGAAAAACTAGGAACTGCAGAAATCAGATTTTTTTCTGGTAGTGTCAGAAATTATAATAAAATATACATGTACATATATACACATATATGTAAATATGTATACATGTATGTATACATATATGTGTATATGTATGTGTATATATATGTACTAGTTCATGAGAAAGACAATAACATAAATAAGAATCTTTAACTTCTTTCTTGAAGTCTTTGTAGATTCAGGAATCTTAAACTTTATCAAGAATTTCAGGTCAGTGATTGATATACATACTTTTCCAAATTAACATTCATGTTGCTAACTGCTCAATCATAGCTTTTGGGTTCATTTTCTTTATAAAAATAATTAAATAACTAATCTTGCCATACAGGAAAATTTTGTAAAGTGTACAACTTGTATTGCTGTCTTCCATCCAGTAATATCTTCAGCACTTAAATAATTCCTTTGCTAGCACTTGAGTTCATTCATTATGCATATCTAAATATTTTTCTATATAAGTACCCTTCTAAATGACTGTTTTACTATTGAGATCCCGCTGTTCTTTGTTTGTTCATGTGTGATAGTAAGAAATTAGTAATTAGTTAAGGAAAATGAGTTCAGAAGAAAGAGCAAAGAGTAAAGTAGCTTGGTGGCCTAAAAGATAGGATTTGGTTTTTTTACTCTTCCTTTCTTTGATTCTTTCTTGCTTTACTCTCTCCTTTTTTTTTTTTTTTTTTTGTGGCACATTGGAATGAAACCCTGACCTTTATACTGAAGTACATTCCCAGATATTTTTTTGAGACATAGAGTACCCTTAATTTTGTAATTGTCAGTTTGGGCTCAAACTTTTGATTCCTCCTGGAGTGCAAGAATTAGAGGCATTCATCACATGCCTAGCTGCTTTGCTTACTTAATTCAAAATATAATGTTCTAAGTTTAACAATCTATGGATGTATTTTAGTTTTCTTCCACTCACACTTGAGTGATTAGTGTTTTAACTTATTTAAGTAACTTCAACTACTTCTCAAAAATATTTAAAGAGAGATTCAAAAGTAGAGAAGAGAGTAAAAGTCTCCATTTTGAATACACAAACTGAGATTTTTATCAAGTTTGGTAGTCTTCACCAATTAGAGTATTGGAAGCTGGAATAAGAAAAAAATGCATTACATATAGACTTCATTTGGAGATTTGTGTGAGAAAAACTCAATATTTGATTATATTGCAATATGTTTTTCTTAAATTTCCAACCAATGTGACAGTCATATAAATAATCTCATATTTATTAAGCCCTACAAAAACCTCATTCTTATAAAATGAAGTAAATTATTATTCATTACTTTAAATGATTCATTTTACTAATGAAAGCACTCAAGGATTCAAATGATCCATATATTTTTTAAACTTCAAACAGAGCTGTAGGGAGATTTAGTACATAGTACATTAGTCAGGTTTATAAAATTTGTAAAACCACTATCAAAATGTACAAGGTTGAGATACCACCTAGTTCCTTATAGAGGAGGTGGAATATTAAACTGCTTTCAGTTCTGAAAATTGGTCTTCCCAGGGTCAGCAAGCTAGTCCAGCGAGTTTTCTAAATTGTCACTGTAAACCCTTTCCATAAAGCTGAAAGTAACACAGGAAGGAGAGATTTTCCCATGGAAGCTTATCATCTTAAACACAATATAAACAATTATTTTTCTAATCAACCCTTGTTTGCAAGGGAAGTGGTGAAAGAGTGCCTCTTTAAACCAATAAAACATTAATCTCTTAGACACTTCAACCTATGAAACAAACAAAAAAGTCCTAGATGAAAACTTGTACTGGCTTTAATTTCATATGGATTTTACCAGAGTTAAATTCCTTCTAATGCTGAAAATTAAGAGCATCTGACTGTTCATTAACATTTGGTAGATATACAGAATTTCAGATTGACATTTTAAAAATTGAGAAAGAGAAAGAAGAGCAATGATTGCATAATATGATGAAAGAATAGCTAGAATAAATCTTTGAATGCTAAATTCAAACAAATGTGGTTGTTTTGTGAAAAAATAAAATATATATTCTATCCAAATTCTAATTTAATACATAAAGAAAATTAAGCTATGAATAATCTTGCAAAAGAAATGACAAACTTGGAAAAGTCAAAAATATTTTGGTGCTTTTCATAAATATCAATTAGTGAAGAAAGACTACTTGGCAATGTATAAAATAGTGTCCTATATTTTACTTAGAATTTTTTGCAGAAATTCCTTTAACTTCAGATTTATCATGGAAATTAATGAAGTAAAAACTGAACTGAAATAAAATCTAAAACTCTCTAATCCTTACCTTCCAATGTATGAAAGCATCTAAATATTTCTATTTTAAAATACTTCTATTAATATCTCTATTTTATGCCTTTTACCAACTCCACTTGTAATTAAAAAATATTCAACTTTTAAACATATTTCACTTAAATAAATCAACAATAGCCTATCTACATATTTTTATCCTTTAGTATTAGAAATTTTAATAATATCTTTTTTTAAGTTTATCCTTTTTTTTTAATTTTGAAAGCAGTATAAATACAACAGAACTAGACATAACAAACCCAATTGAGACAGTGCAGTGAATTTGGTACAGAACTTCACAGCAGGTTACCAGGATAACAGTAACAAGTATCATAGTTTATCTCATTATCTTTGCAATAGTTGTCTAGTCAAATAGGTATAGCAAAATCATTATAAAATCAATCGAAAGAGAATATTGAATAGAGTAAAGCAAATAATCATAATGAAATAAAACTGAAAACAACACTTGCTTTCAAAGAGAAGATAGAGGAGACCCCCCCCCATATTTACTATGTTGCATACAGTCATCTTACCAAGAGATGCTCCGACCTCTCTCCCCAGTTGCTAATGGGGTGGGGGGTGACGGTGGGGGGTGAGGGTGAGAGGTGAGGTGTTGGGATGTTTGATTCCAAGCCCAAGCACCGGTAGGCTCAATAAACATTATTAGTTCTCCTGGCTCACACCAGAGGCAGGTGTTTACCAAGAAGGCGGGCAAATTGCTTCTTTGTGCAGGCTCCTGGGTTTCACCATTTTTTGGGATAATATCTTGATTTAAATAGTGAATGACATTTGATATTTAAAAACAGTTCTTTATGTAATGAACAGTGTGACTCTGGTTGCAGGAAATCAGAGTTTTGATAATCTTGTATTTATTTTTATGAGGAGTTCATTTCAAAAATATATATAAATGTAATTTTTATATAATTAAAGAGAAATTTATCAATAACATGAAATTAGTAATCCATGCATTTAACTTGTTCCATAGTAAAATATTTTCCTAATGAGTGCAAAACTTCACTGTTTTTTCTTTTGAATTCTTTAGACCTTTCAAAAATCAATTCCTTACTAAAAGTCTGTAAAACATTTATTACTAGGTTTCTCCAAATATAGAAAGAGAAACTTGGGGTAATGAGTAAAAAGAGTCATTCTTAATGCATTACAAGGAAGGACTCTCTTTTATTCTATTTTGTCTATCAGCATGACTTACTTCCACCTTTTCATTCAGATCACTGAGCTAAATTTTCTCATAAAACATTTTTTCAGAAGCCAGCAAATAGTTCCTTGGTTTTAAGAGACTATTCTATTCTATGGAAATGGAAAATGATTCTTTAATGTGTCATGAAATTACAGATTCACCTATATTGAACAACAATGGGAACCTCATTATAGCCCTCTCTTCAACTCTAAAGCAACGATGTTTAAGACACTACAAGATCATTTCCTGAGGATTTCTTCCCATTCATTTCAGTGCAGAGTCCAGAGAGACTGCAATAAAACTTGGCCATCTGGTTCTATGTGAGTTCTGGTTCTTTTCCCAAGTCAAAATGACCATTAAATTTAAAAATTTAGAAGCCATTTAAGGTAAGAATGCAACCAAGACTGTACCATTAAGGTCACTAATGAAAGGAAAATTCCAGAACTGCATAAGAAAATGAAAGAATGATGGGATAAATGTGGTGAAACTGAGGGGGAGTGTTTCTGGGGGGGAAATTAATCAGTGGTAATTTCACTGTAATAACCTTTTGTAAAACTTTAGATATGCATCATATTTTGCAATCACACCTCATATATTAAATTTTAAAGATAACCTCTGTGTGAAGAAATATCCAGAGCAGAAGCTATAGAGCTACATGGAAAATGCTATTTATTTCTGCCTTTAAAAAAGAGTTGAAAAAAGAATATATAGCAATTTCTGGTTTTGTCAAACTATTTTGTATAGCACTTTCCTCAGGACTGTGTATGAGCAATATTTGACATCAATCAATTGGAACTCTATGAAGTCTCAGAATACTAAATAACTTAATAAATGACCTAGGTGTTTCCTACAGAACATATTCTTTTTTTCAGAAACCTTTTTAAATTTTTTTAAATTTGCTGTTATTGTATTATTTTATATCATTTATGTCTTGTTTTACTACAGTAGGTCAAATACAGAACATTAATGTTTTATAAATTTGCTTTATTGCATAAGGAAGAATGCAGAATTATATTTAAGAATCATGATTATTTTCACACTGTTTACAAATTTACTGTTTTAATCTGTGTTTTAATCTCAACATTACCCTTTCTTTGGTTCCCTGTTGCTTAATTTGTGTTTCAGCCTGTTACTTTAATGCATATCATTATTTGAGGTTCTAGTACAATGAAATTTACTTTCCACAACAAAAAGTATCTTTTCCTTTTCAGTAATTCCTATGGAGGTAGAACAAGAGCCTCAATTTGCCCTGGTGCCATAACCTTATTTGGCTTGTCTGATTCACACAGAAAAACAAATAGTTCTCTTAAACTAAAAGCCAAAAGGCATGTCATCAATTGCACAGTAGGCATCTGGATAAATACACAAATACCTGATTATGGAGGGTGTCACTGTCATTTCTCAAGCCCCACTGAGTCCAGTAATATGTTTTGACCAAGGATAAATGTGCTTCCTCTCTGTGGACCACACTCAGCATATTTTTTTATTGCTCCACCATCCAAGAGACAAATAGAATTTGATTTGGCAAAGGTAGCTGCCAGAGGTCTCGGATCTGTAAGGAGAACTAATGCTAATTATATCCTAAGTGACCTGTAATGATCACTTAACTGTTTTCCTCAGCATTTGACATTGAAACCTTCCTTATTAAGGATGAGGATCAGTGATATAGACAAGCATATTAGCAAAAAGAATCAGAATCAGGTCTCATTGTGTTGCCAAATGAAATAGAAAACTTTAATGTTTCTGCAGGAAAATTGCTGAGGATTTTTTTATGTGCATGTGTGTGTGTGTGTGTGTGTGTGTGTGTGTGTGTGTGTGTGTGTGTGTGGCAAATGATGTTAATTATAAGCTGTAAAAAAAAGGAAAGCCAAGTTTCCTATAAAGATAAATTCTTGAAATATTACACTTAAAATTATACTTATGAATAGTCCAGTCTACTTTGTGTTTTATGCAGAAAGTTTTATAATGTATTTTGCTATTAAAAAATAAGATATGGAAATTTCTACTCACATACATTAGCAGGCACTCATTTGATGACTGTTGTTTCTTTAATTCTTTTCTTAATAGTCACCAGATATTTTCAACTTTATCTTCCCTTCAAAAAAATGTAAGTAGAGATAGCCCATAGCATTACTCTAGGTAAAAAGTATTCTGGGGAAATCTGATGAGTACAAAGAGTTAAAGATATCTACTATTCCAATTCCACAGTAGGAACCATATTTAATTTATATTTCATATTCTATTTTTATACACATCTATTTTACTTCTATATATAGGTGCATTCACATTCCATGTTATTTTAAACAGAAAAGGAGACAAACTAGCAGCATTCATAAGTGACAAATATTCTACATCACTAGATTTATAGTGTGGAGATGAAAGTTTATATAAAAATCTATATAATCTCAGCACAACCTTTTAAAATAAGTCCTACTGTTATTCCTGCTTTATAGATAAAAAAGAGATGCACAGAGAGCTTTACTAGCCTATTATGACCAGCCTAGATTCTATCCTAGGTAATCCACTCCACAGCACTGAATCATAAATGCTGTACTGTACTTCTTGCTATAAAAGGGTGACCTTCGTCCTTTGCAATAACTGCTGCCTGCCATTACATAATATAATACATTGCAATGAATTTAAGAGTTTTACAGTTTATGAACTGTTAGACTATTAGTAGTATTTTACCACCATAAATAGCACTAAGATAGACATTTATACACATGTAAATTTGCCCTATGTCTTTTCTATAATACTGCATATATTTTGCCTATAATGGTTCAGTATTTGTGTAACATAGTTTTCCAATATGTATATATCTGATCTAAAATATAGTCACATTTGAAATTTTCATCAGTATTGAAAACTTTTCTATACTTAAAAATATTCTTAAGAAAACATAACTTTTTCATGCAAGTAGAATCAAGATCTTTCCCAAAATTTACTTCCTAATTGGAACTAGCTTTTGTGTTAGGATATTTGATAAGCATGTCATTTACAATATTTTAAAGACATTAACAAATGCAATTATTAAGAAAGAATTAGTGATTTTTGACCTTAGGTTTAAATATACAGCTCTTTGCCCCAACATATGTATTACTTTAAGTGCTTACTAATAATTGAAACATTCTTAATTTACTACTACCTATTTTATACTAGATATAAAGTTTAAAATTATTGTTATCTAAAATATTGTGTACACTCATCCAAGCATTGTAATACTTTTTTTAGTTTTCCTCACAATCCAGAAAGTTATAGTTGTAATCCCATTGAGAGATTATTGGAATCCCAGAAAGTTAATGCCAATCTATCACCACCAATGCAACCCACAGTGAGAGGAAAGACACCAAGACACATTCCAAGTTAAAGCCAGCTAAGGGGTCCTAAGTCCAATCCCTGTGAGGATGTGTAGACAAAGGCCCAGATCTTGGCCTCTCCCAGAATTTATTATCTTGTGAAGAAGGGGGTGGCTCAAGGATGAGTGATGGCGGGAATTACGTTTGTAACTTGAGCTGGCTAGGCAGGTAGGGAGAAAAGAACCTCTGCAAAATGCAAAGATAAGGATATGCAGAAGGATCAATTTGCATAATTCAATTAAGGAAGCAACTGAATTGTTTTAAGAGGCTGATGCTTCCATTTCTGTTATATAAATTTTTGTGCCCTGGGGAGTTATAGCCTCCTTACCTTGAGGCTCAAACCCATTTGACATTCCAGGAGCTGATGGCTCTACAATCCCACTGGGATCATATGTTTTACAAAGAGCACTATGCCAGGAAACAGGAAACTCTCTGATGGCTATAGAGATTACATATAAGTTCCTTGGCTAGCCTTATTTGCAATGCTTAGAGTCAATGGAAGAGAGAAGAAAATATCATAGCCAGCTCTGTACATATCAGTATAAGGAAATCAGTCTTCATATAATCAATGTTGCAGAATTTGTTCTACATTCAAGGGGAGTCACTGGAATTGTCTCTCACAAAAATAAAACTAAACTTGATAAAAAAAAATTTATGAAATAAATGCCATTATTCCCATTTTTCAGATTGGGAAATTAAGACATTGAAAGAGTATGTGATGACAGCCCAATATTTAATATTGGTATAAGCTGAGACCTGAGTTCATACTTGCTTGATTTGAAATCTTCATTTTTATATATCATATCTTTTTTGTTGTACTTTAACAAAAGCATCACCATCCTGTTCTGTACACATTGTTTCCATTGTCCTAGATTTCAACCTTTGTTCTCTGTAAAATTCCAGGAATTTGGCAACTCCCCTCTCTGCAAAGCTGTTACCTTTATGCTCTATAAATTTCCAGGAACTGGTCGACCACTAAGCCACAAAGCTAAAACCCCCTCTCATGTGCAATTATAACCTTTGAACTCTGTAAAATTCCAGTGCATGACCACCAACTGTAACAAAACCCTTCTTCCCCTTAGCCCCCCTCCCACCCTTGCTTTGCAGTTTTTTCCTTTATAAATCCCTTGAAAATGTAACCTGATTGCACAGTTCTGCAGATTCCACTGTGTCTGTGCCACTGGTGCTAGATAAAATAAAGTGCTATCTTTTTCCCCCCTTTTTTGGATATTGCCTCATTTTTGGGGTACAGCATTTGGAGGCTCATCCAGGATGGACTAGAGGACCCCTCCTCAAATTATTTTTCACTGAGATTGTCTTAAGATATGTAAATACTTTAGTTTGGGGTATGCACATTTGTAATCACAGAGTAGTCTAGTGCTCCTTCAGTGCTGGAATGGGACACCCTCTGGTAATTGGGGGCTCCTTTGCCCATTTGTAATTTGGGGATCTTTTGCCTATTTGTAATTTGGGGCTTTCACCTATTCAGCTTTGTGTTCACTGTCTTTGTAACTTGGGGGCAACTTTTGCCCCTTTGAATCCTTAGTTTCTGTTTCAGGTCTTATGCTGCCTTTTGAATTTAAGGGTTAATAATAAAAATTGTTCCCCTTTAGGTAGCTCAACTGCAGACAGAAACACCTCCAAGTGTGTGTGTGTGTGTGTGTGTGTGTGTGTGCGCGCACGTATGTGTGTGTTCAGTGTTTGTCCTGTCCTTGTGGTGCCTGTTTTTGTGTTTTTGTTCTTAAGTGATCACTCCCAAATCCTGGACCAGGCACTAGCATTTGTGATTTTTGTTGGCTCTACCTGTGGTCCTGAACAACTTTAAAGATGTTTTTAGATTGAGCTCAGATCACCACCTTGGAATTGGTCCCCCCTTGGTGGCTCTCAAAGCAAAACTGAAACCTGAGTCACACTCTGATTCTTCCTGCCAAGGGGAAAAATCCCCTAATGCCACCCTACAGGCCTTTGGCCAGATATCTTTGACCCCAGAGCTGGAGCCACCCTTTCCCTCATCCAGCCCCATGCAGACCAGGAGGTATCAGCATTAGGAATCACTTGACTCCTCTTCTGCAACCCCTGCCCTCCTCACTTTGTGCGAGATCCCTCTGTCCCAATGACTGCCAGCAGATTTTGCAGGTTTTTGTTTATGTTGTACTCTAACCTGAGCATCGTCATTCTGTTCTGTATGTGCTGTTGCTATTGTCCCAGATTCAAACCTTTGTTCCTCCTAAAATTTCAGATGCCTGACCAGACTCCCTATCCTGTGCAGCTGTGACCTCTGTACTCTGTAAATTTCCAGGAACTAGCTGACCACCAAGCTACAAAGCTGTAACCTTTGTATTCTGTAAGATTCTAGTAAACTGACCTTGAGCTGTAAAGTTTCCCATAATCAGCCCACTACACATTTTAAATTCATATAAATCCAGCTGTCTCTGCAAAAGTTCACCCTCGCCCCTCCCCACCTTTGCTTTACAGTTTTTTCCTTTATAACCCCCTTGGAAATGTAACCTGGTTACACAGTTCTGCATATTCTTCTGTGTTTGTGTCACTGGTGCCTGCTAAAATAAAAAGCACTATTTTCAACCCCTTTTTGGACGTCATCTAGTTTTTGGGGTACCACAGTTTACAGCAGAAGAAAGAGAGTGCATCCGCTTCTTGGGCTGAAAGGCAGTGCACGATGCTGGTGGAAACCCATCTCCTGATCCTGAATGTCAGAACCATGTTTCCCCTTGTGCCATCCTGACTTGAACCCCAATATTGCCTGAGGTAAGGAGGCTCTCAATTGGTATTGCCAGTTATTCCTAGAAGCCCTTAAGGGCACTGCAAGGAAACCCACCAATCTGTCCAAGGCATCAGAGGTGAGGTAATTGGCTAATGAATCCCCCTCGAGTTTCCTGGAGGGATTACAAGAGGCTTATCCCATTTATACACCCATAGACCTGGTAGCACCTAAAAATGCATGGGCAATTAACATTGCCTTTGTGACCCAGTCAGCCCCAGATATTAAACAAAAATTACAGAAACTTGAAGGATTTGAGGGAATTCCCCTTAGTCAGTAGTTAAAAATTACTCAAAAGGTGTTTGATAACTGAGAGGTCCCAAAAGACCAAAAATTGACTAAAGTCCTAGAAGTCTTGACTGATAAAGTCACTAAATCTGACAAAAAGCCACCTTGCCCACCTCTAGATAAGAATCAATGTGCTTACTGTAAGGATATGGGACATTGGTGAAAGGATTGTCCTAAGCTCAAGGCTAAATTAGAGAAAAATTCAGACTCTGCTGTCCCGCGGTTGAGGAAATCAGGACTCTTATGCCCACCCTTAGCCCAGGCTATGAGTATTTCTGTGGGTTGTGATGTACTGCAGACTTTGGATTGTCAACTTTGCTGAGATAGCCCAGTCTCTTTGTGACTCCTTGAGGGGGACCACCCAAGGTCCTCTGCAGTGGACAGATTCTCAAGACCAAGCTTTTAAGCAACTGAAACTAGCCTTAACTGAGGCTCCTGCCCTGGCTCTTCCTGAACTCCAAAAGCCTTTTTCCCTCTATGTGGATGAGAAGGGAGAAATAGCAAAAGGAGTTTTGACTCAAAGCTTAGGGCCATGGCAGAAGCCTATTGCCTATCTCTCCAAGAGACTGGACAATGTGGCAGCTGGATGGCCACTTTGTGAGTGACTGCCTCAGTGGCCTCTTGGTAACAGAGGCCCAAAAACTGACTTTTGGACAAAAACTCTGAATTGTCTCCTTGCACTCCTTGGAAACCCTCATAGAGCCCCACCAGAATGATGACTGCCAACTCCCGAGTCATACATTATCAAGCTCTGCTCCTGGATCCAGCAATTATCAGTTTTAAAGAAACCGCCTCCTTAAACCCTGCTACTCTGCTGCCTGATGATTACCAGCCTTTCCCCCTCCACAAATGCATTGAGGTTATTGACCACCACATGGGGCTTGGGCCTGACCTGACTGATCAGCCCCTGCCTAGGGTTCCATCATACTTTTCTGACAGGAGCAGCTTTGTTCATCATCCATCAAGTGGAGAGTGGGACGGTAACCATGGACACCTGAGTCTTATGGGAACAGGTCTTAGAGCTGGGCAACTCTGCCCAAACAGCAGAGCTCATTGCTCTCACTGAGGCCCTCAAGTTGTCTGAGGGAAAAGATATTAATATTTGCACTGACAGTAGATATATCTTTGCAACTGCTCATGTTCATGGGGCTATTTACCATGAGTGAGGCCTACTGGCCTCTAGGGGTCAGAAGATCAAAAATGCACCCCAGATTTTGTATTTACTGGCTGCTTTCTGGATGCCAAATAGAGTAGCCATCATCCATCCTAAAGCCCATCAGGTGGGAGATGATCCTGTTATACAGGGAAATAATTTAGCTGATGCTACAGCCTGGAAGGTGGCCCTAAAATCAATGGGGACTCAGCTGACCTCAAAGCTACTGTTAGTTCCTCCCACTTTGTGAGAACCTGTTTGCACTTGAAAGGACGTGCACTTGGCTGCTCAACTCCAGGCCAAGCCCAACATTCCTGGAGGATGTTATCAGCTGCCTGACAAACAGGTCCTACTCCCTGAGGTGTTGGGACATGAGCTCATTTATCAGGCCCATCTATTTACCCATTTGGGAGGAATGAAATTGGCTGAACTTTTCCAGGATCCTTTCTTCATTCCCCACCAGACTAAGCTTGTGCAGTCTGAAAGCTGCAGGTGTCCCCAATGTCAATTGGTGAACCCAAAGTGACTTAAGCCATTAGAGATGGCTCGCTTGGTACCATGGAACCATGCCTGGAGAACATTGAGAGGTTGATTTTACTGAGATAGGAAAACCTGGACTTCAGGGATATAAGTATCTCCTAGTAATGGTTGACACTTTCACTGAATGGGTCGAAGCTTTTCCTACCAAATCAGAGTCAGCCTTAATAGTAGTTAAAAAGCTTCTATATGAGATTATTCCCAGATTTGGCCTCCCTTTATCCATGGGGTCTGACAATGGCCCAGCTTTTATAGCTCAGATAACTCAAAAATTAACCCAAATCGTACAGATTGATTTGAAACTTCACTGTGCATACCGGCTTCAAAGTTCAGGACAAGTAGAAAAGATAAATCAGAATTTACAAATGGTAATAACTAAGATGGCCTCAAAAACTGGTAAAATCTGGGTGACATCCTTCCTTTTGGCCTCTTGCATGTGTGTTGCACTCCCTATGTAGCTGGTATTTCAACATTTGAAGCCCTATATGAAAGATACCCACCCCTTATTCCTAAATTTTTTGAGGAAAAACTAGCAGATTTAGCTAACCAAGACCTTATTAAGTCTCTCCAGACTCTCCAACCTGTCCTGACCTCGTTTCACTGGTTATTCAAGCAACAGCATCCCCCACTTGCAGTTTTTCCTGAGGACGACCACCCAGCAGCAGAACCTGGAACACAAGTCCTCATCAGGAGCATCCTAGAGTGCTTGGAAGCATGAGCTCAGGGTTGATTTTATTTTCTTCTAGTTATTTTAATTATGTGATGATGATATTAAGCTAAAGGATGTGCAAACAAGTTTTTAAATTTTAACAAGGAATCTTGCTGAATACTTGTCACTATATTGAAACTACCTGTTTTGGTTTTTGTTTTCTTCCAGATGGAACCATACATGTGAATGGAAGGGCAGAGGATTGTAGGAACTATGGGAAATTTAGAAAGGATGTTGAAAGAGTTTGATTAAGAAGGTAATAAGCAAGTTTAGAAAAAGGCTATGTGGAAGTGAAAAGCTCCGAGGGCCACTGATGAAGTTGGTAAGGCTGGTGCACTGGTGGTAGCAAGCAAAGTGTATTGCTTAAAAATGATGTGAAAGCATTTAATGTTAAGATGTTAAGACCAATTCTAGCATTGCTTGATCTTCTGTCTTGTGTTGTACCGTGGAGACAGAGCCAAAGGGGTAGGAGTCAGATGCAAAAGAAGGACCTGTGAACTGCAGTTGACTGGAGACTCAGGCTGGTAGAGGATGTGGGCAGCTCAGGTACCGAACCTGCAGGGACACAGGCTCCTGCCCAGGCTGGGACACAGGGCCTGGAGCCAGAGCCTCCCTATGAAAGGAGGAGACAGAGCTGCTGGCTGCTTACTGTGTGGAAGCCATGCCCACAAAGGAGGGGGAAATGGAGGTGCTGGTGATAGTGGCCAGAACACTCCCCTAGTGGCCTAAGAGAAATATATATAAAATCTGAACTACAGAGATAAAAGACTTAGATGAGGCATCTAAGACCAAAGGCAAGGCCTTTTTGGCAAGGGAAAAGCAGTTGCCTCTTCCTCAGTGATGCAGACCAAACCATACAAGGCAAATAGCATGACTCTCTGTAACTATGCATAGCAGTGAGAGCACTGATGCAGAGCTCTATAAAGGTAATAATTCATTAGCACAACTAAGAGTGATGTTCACTCCAAATTGGAGAGACTCATTTGTCAGAGATTGCTGGTCCATGGACAAATACTCAATGTTTTCATTATGTGAGAACCATTTTTAGGGAAACATAGACTTAAGATTATTGTTACTTTGATGCATCAACAGGATATATCTGTGTCAGAGGATTTTGTTATCCTATCTTGTAAATATATTCTACCAACTTCATATATACTTCATACACTTCATTATTACTTCTATATACTTCATTATTTTAAGAAAGAAACACATTTTAATGAGATATTATATTAAAACCTAGAGGATTAGGCTTCTAATAGTGAGTCCACAAAAAGCTATTTCTGTTGGAGGTGGACTTCATCCCATTGGATCTGGCCCCCTGCACATCAGTCCTTGATTCTGCCCTCTTGGGGTAACAGGTCTCACTGCTGTAGCAGCTCTGGATAGGTGGGGCCTGATCCTTGGTAAATCACATGGATTTACCTGTAGAGATTGTTTTCTGAGTTGAAAGTAAGTTTTAAATATAGTGTTATCAGCCACCTGGTGTTTTAATTACTCATCCCAGTAAACTTAGAAATTATAAAGTATTTGTTTCTCAGGTTAAGACACTGTTAGAACCTTGAGTAGTAGCTGATGGGTATCTGTGAATTTTTGTACTTGAAGTAGATTGTCTAGAATAGGCATCCTCTGTATTTTTCCAGAACCTCGCCCTCTGCCATGTGCACTACAAGTTGTAATTTGGAAAGCTTACTGTATTGAAATCCTGTCAATTGACAGTTCTTAAAGACTGATGTTCTTTCCCAAACACTCGTTACTGCAGCAGCATTTTTATTGTGTACTCATTGTATAAATCCTTATGTTAAGTTAAAACTAAGCTTTGCTGTAATACTGTTTTCAAAATGTGATGGTACAGGAAAGGTATAAAATGAAAGAAGCCACATTTTCCCTAGTTCTAATTTTGAGAACTCTGTGTGATTTAAGAGAAACTCTATTCTTACACCTGTACTGCTGGGGCTGGGGTTGGAGGGGTCAATAGGTCTAGGGGTGTCTAGCTTAGTAATTAGAGACCAAAACTATAGACACCTGAGTATGCTCATCAATGAAGATTTAGCCACCCTCAGTGACTCTGTCTCTAAGTTAAAAGATTCCTTAAGTTCCCTGGCTGAGATGGTTTTACAAAATCTCCGGTACTAGATCTCTTGTTTCTAAAAGAGGGAGATCTCTGCTTGGCTTTAGGAGAAAACTGTTGCTTATATGCCAACCATTCTGGTGTCATTAGACAAAATATGGTTAGTCTTAAAAAGCAGTTACAAGAATGACAACAAGCTAGGCAGACCAAACAAAACTGGTTTGAATGTTGGTTCTCTTTCTCCCCTTGGTTAATGAGTTTGATTATGGCAGTTGCAGGACCTTTGTTAATTCTCCTTGACTGTGTAACTATTGGGCCTTGTGTTGTGAACAAATTGGTAAATTATGTCAAAGAATGAGTTCTAACTGTTAAATTAATAATTTTAAAGACACAAGGCTATGAGCAGATACCATTGTCCAAGAACCTCACTGTGAGCCAATGATTTGTCTCACCAACAAAAAATCAGTGGGTAATGTTGTACTCTATCCAAAGCATCACCATCCTGTTCTGTATGTTTGTTTCCATTGTCCTAGATTTCAACCTTTGTTCTATGTAAAATTCCAGGAATTTGGCAACTCCCCTCTCTGCAAAGCTGTTACCTTTGTGCTCTGTAAATTTCCGGGAACTGGTCGACCACTAAACCACAAAGCTAAAACCCCCCTCTCATGTGCAGTTATAACCTTTGAACTCTGTAAAATTCCAGTGCATGACCACGAGCTGTAACAAAAGACTTCTTCCCCTTAGTCCCCCTTCCACCCTTGCTTTGCAGTTTTTTTTTCCTTTATAAACCCCTTGAAAATGTAACCTGTGCCACTGGTGCCAGATAAAATAAAGTGCTATCTTTTTCCCCCCTTTTTTGGATGTTGTCTCATTTTTGGGGTACATTTTTTACCTTTGTGCTATCTTTTTCTTTTTTTTTCTCTACATACTAGAGGTTTTATATCTTCTCATACTTTTCTCTTAATTAAGCTTGGCAGCAATGAAATAAATTCAATCACAAAATATTTAAATATCAGGGTCAGCATCAAAAATGCAAGTTATATTACAAGAAATGAAACAGACACACAAGCTTAAATGTTGCAAAGGTTCCATTGTATAAGAAATCAAAAGTACAAATAAAGATCATACTAAAACACAGATATTAGAAAGTAGGAAGGTGTATATTTCTCAAAGATGATGAGATCAAAAGACAGAAGGGGGAAGGAAGAAGAGATAAAGAGGATGAAAAAAAGAATAAAATTTGCCATGTATGTGCTCCAACTCACACAATGAATGTAAACCTTACATGCGATAATAAGTACAAACTAACAAAGATCTGGAAAAAATAGAAAAACAAAAATGCAAGTAAAAAATGTAGCATATGTAGAAATGAAGAAAATGTAGAACAATAGCTTTGGAGACAGATTTTCAATAGTCATATGGAATTCCTTGATGTCTCTTACTTTTTTGGAATTTCTCTATTGAGTCTACAAACCTCTAGCCTTTGCTCCCTCAGCTTCTACTTCAGTGCGCTTAACTCTTACAGGGCATGTTTCTACTTATTTCCCAATTACCAGGTACATGGTTTGGCAGCATCATTAACCCATGTACGTGGAAAGCTGACACTTGCTGCATGGTGCTTGCATAACAACACTTTTTTTATAGTTGCACTGGACTTTGAGTACTTACTGCAGCATTTCTCAATTCTTTACATTTATATATGATTTTTCTTTCTTTTTAACCTGTTTTCTTGTTTGGCTTGTGAAAACACTATTTTTGTCTGAAAATTTTCTGTAACTTCATCCACAAATGTCATATTTCACTATGTTGGAGTCAAGCATCTCATTGTTTATTTACTATACTAGTCACAAGTTTTGCAATGTGAAATGACATTTTATCTTCAGGATACAGTAAAAACTTGGAATGGGAATAATTTGTTCAGAGAGTGATCTGAAAGAGAAGCAAACTTTTCTAATAAATTTTAATTTGATAATAAGCAATATTTGTACTATAAGTAATATGAAACACTGAATGTCACATGATGACAACTCAGCTGATTGTTCTTCTCTCTGTGGGATTGAAGGTGATCCTCTTCAACAGCAAGAGTTTGTGGAGATCTTGTCTTAGAGGAGGACAAAAACACAGAGGAATCCACATTTTGAGTGTGATTATGAAATGTGAGAAACAGTGCAAAGTTTTGTAGAAAATCACTACCCAAATAAGTGTAGTTGTTTTAGTGATAAATCTGTAAAATGACAATGAAATGTCACATCTTTAAATTGAGGCAGAAACAAAGTGTCATTGCATACGTTCCTTATTAAAGTTGTACCAAGAGAGAAAGATTCCATTGAGTCAATAGATAGTAATGATTCTATTACTAACTGAAAATTGGCCCCTGTCTTACCACTCACATCAGCCATGAAGGTTTTTACAGGTAAGTGGAGGTTAGTTCATTTTCTTTATTATATTGTACTATATAACAGTATTGTAATTATATTTATATAAATATTTTTGGTTTGTGGAACAAATCATCTGAATTTTCACTATTTTGGGGGGGAAATTCACTATTACATACACGTGCTTTGAATTTGTGAGCATATTTCAGAAAAAATTATGCTTGAAAAACAAGGTTATATGGTACTGTAATCCAAGGATTATTTTGTATTTTGTGCAGTGAGCATCCTACAGACCTCTTTATATGTCCTAAATAGCATACGATGTTTGGAATTTAATGAATACCCTATAACTATTCCTTAAATAAATGGATTGTCAAGCCACATTATAGTTTCTGTCATTCCTTCTGAAGAACTTTTTAAATGGTCAATTTCAGATCATATATTAATTTAATAGTTTACGAACATAAAGATTTTACCTAAATCTAGAGTTGCTTAGAAAATTGTACTTCTATATTTAGTGGAAATATTCCTATATTCTAATTATTTACTCAAATATAAACATAACTCATATTCACTATTTTGAACTAATTTCTCATATTTGTATTTTTAATACAGTTGTACGTCTCTCAACAATTTTCTTTGCTTATTACCCAAAAAGCAAAATAATTATAAATGTTATTTTTGAAATGTATAGTTAAATTATTTATTCTAACAACACTTTGCTCACATTTTGATGTGAAACATCCTTTTTCTATGTAATTATTCTTTTTTGGTCAATTTCCCTATAAAAATCATTTTATATCAGCTTTGAGACACACAAGTATAGTTTCAAAATGCAAAAATTATACTTTAAACTTTAATTCTCTCTTTTTTTTTGAACAACAAATATTTGTGCATGATTTAAAGCATGAAACTGATCTGAAGACAATCGGCAAAATTTGGCAATTATTCATTTCTGAAAGTATTACACAAAAAGCATAACTTTCTGACTTCAGGAGAAGAGCCCCTAGGCTACTTCAGATTCACTTAGTAAATCTGCCAATGTTTCTTTCCCTTAAATATAGCCTTCTTCATGAAAGAATGATTCATTCTTGAATAGTAAATATAGCTATGCAAATCAAATTGGAATACAACAGATATTTTAGATTTGAGTAAAATTAAATATATAGTAAATATGACAATGTAAAAATTTTGTATCATTGCAATACAATTAAGAAAATAGTAGTGAAAAATGTCTGTAATGTTTTCACATTGGAAAGAAAATATCTATTTTTTTCATACTTGAAAATCTTTAATGCAATCTGTCATTAATATTTGTGGTCTATGGCCCTGAAGCAAGGCGAGCAGATTGCTTGTAGCTGCTGGTTTCAAACAGGAGCCTAAAGAGAATTCTTTCTGTGGTCTGTTGGCCATTTCAGTGCTTTGGAAATGGAATGGTCAATTCATCAGAAAGAAATAGCAGGTGAGTATGGTGGACTTTAGGGGGCCCGCAGGGGAGAGACCCTGGCACCTTGGGACCTGTACCATGCAGTTGACTTGGGGTGCCAGGAGAACAAGGAACTCCTCCTCTCTCTGGGGGGGCAGCTGTGATCCTGCCATTGTGTGGGCTGAGAATCAGACATCTCACATCATCCTGTCCCTCGCCCTGTGTCCCCCATCCCCTCCCCTCCACTTAGCAAGTGGGAGCCAGTGAACTACACATCTTGTGAAAAGATTGGCTATGTTATTTAGTATGTGCTCCCCATATGCAAAGATAAGGACAACCATTTGGAAGAAAACAAGTGATGATATGACAGTTAGTGAAGATCTCTGGTTGTCTAGCTTTGAAATTTATGCTTTCTTATGTCCCATTCTGTTCTGTTTTGTTGTGTTTAATTTTACCCCCTTTTAAAATAAAATTAAAAAAACAATTTGTGGTCCACCTGGTGCACCACCTCAGGACCTGCACCATGAGGTTGACTCAGGGTGCTGGGAGAGCAAAGAACTCCTCCCCTCTCTGGAGGAGTGGCTGTTAGCCTGCCGGTGCGTGGGCTGAGAATTAAATATCTCATGTCATCCTGTCCACCATCCTGTGTAGCCCCATATGCTTAGCAAGTGAGAACAAGTTAACTACCCATCTTTGTGAAAAGATTGGCTATGTTATTTAGTATGAACTCCCCATATGCAAAGATATGACAACCATCTGGAAGAAAACAAGAGACAGTATGACAGACAGTGAAGATCTCTGGTTGTCTAGCTTTGAAATTCATGCTTTCTTACATCCCGTTCTGTTCTGTTTTGTTGTGTTTAATTTTACCCCCTTTAAAATAAAATTTAAAAAAAATATTTGTGGTCCAAATTTCCTCTTACCAAAAATCACATAAATTATTTAAGAATATATAAATATATGCATTCTATTTCAGAAATTTTATGGGAACACATCTAAATAGGAGTTCATGAATAAATAATGTTAAATATTTCACTGTTTTGAACAGGGAGGAAACACAGGTTCATGGTTGGAAACATTCTTCTTTTAACCTGCTAGAATTTGTATGACTACATAATCAATTAGTATATGTGAATGGCAGAGAGAAGACTTGATTTGGGATGATTGCTTGGATACAAGTTGAAGCAATATTACTATATATTAAATATTTTGTTGTATTAAGATATATTATATAAAATTCTATATATTTGTACTATTAAATTAATATTTAGGGTGATTATTTCTTTTCTCAAATTGTATAAATTGAATTCTTTGATAAAATTGACTGTTTGATATTTAAGACTTTGTATAGCCTGAATTCAATCATTCTAGGCACTGCATGGACATCAACCTACATAGGGGTTGGGTGCTTATCATTTCTTGATGAAACATACATTCCTTTTGATTTTTTTACCCTCATACAGTGATACCAAAAATAATCTTAGTTTCTTTCTGAAGAATATGTTAGAATACAATTTCTGGTACATGAAGTATTTGGAGCTGTTAGTTTACTAAATGCTTTGATATAAACACTTCCGTTTTTCTGTTCATTTGTTTTTTTTGATGTAGTTTCTGTAAACCTTTCTCCATATTTCAGTTTATTCCACATTATAAACTTATGCTTGTTTGATTTTTTAGGCTTAATATCTAGATGTTATTTTAATTCATGTATCTGATCACTTGGATGTTGTAATTGTGAATTAATTATTCAAAAACTGATCTCCCAGGTATATGTTATGATTTTAAAGTATAACTTATAATTTTTAAATTATTCTAGCTAATATTGACTGTGATTTTTAATTAATTAATTTTATTGGTGCATTTTAGATATATATAATGATCACCTTCCCCATAGGGAATTTGTACTTGAACATGATTCTTTTTTCCACATTCTCTTACTTTTCTTCAACTCCTTTCTCTCTCTCTCTATTTACAAAAGCTTTGTTTCCACTTTTTCCTTACTTCTTGTTTTTTTCTTTACCCTTTTTTCCTTTGCCTCTTCCCCTTTCCAAGTTCCCCTTGCCATTTGAACATTTCCTTCCTATTTTTCTGTATGTGTTATACATTTTGGTCCTTATTTACACTTTTGTTTTTTCACATCAGAAAAACTGTAGTATTTTCAGATGTGTGTCTGAATTACTTCATTTAGCTATATGCTCCCAAGGTGAATTTTTTTACTAAGAAATGCCACAAGATTTTACTTTATGGCTGAGTAGTATTCCATTGCATAAAAGAACCAAATCTTATTTGTCTATTCATTGGTTGGAGAACATTTGGACTGTTTCCAAACTTTAGCTATTACAAGCTATGCCACAATAAACATGGATGTGCATAACTCATTGTGGTATGATGCTTTTAGTTGTTTTGGAAAGATAAAAAAGGGGAGAAGAATAGCTGTGTCCAATGTAACCTCTCATCCAAGTTTTTTGAGGAACATCCACACTGATTTCCATGGTGGTTTTACCACCTATACTCACACCACAGTAGACAGTAGAGAAGGGATCGTTTTCCCCCACAGACTTTCCAGCATTTATTATTGGTTGATTTCTTGATAAATCCATTTATTTAGAAGTGAGATGGAATCTCAGTGTTAATTTATTTTCATCTCTCAATTGACCAGTGATTTTGAATATTTTTCATATATTTATTTGCTTTTTTCTACTACATCTGAAAAGTGTCTATTCATTTCAGGTGCCCATTTTTGGATTGGGCTTTTACATTGGGTAGGGTCTTTTTTTTTTTTTTTTACAGATTTTTAAATATATTTTAGATAGCAGTCTTTTGTCTAAGAAAGTGCTAGCAAAGTTTTTTTAATTTTATTTTTAAAAGGGTAAAATTAACACAACTAAACAGAACATAAGAAAGCAATGTCAGAGACATAAATTTCAAAGCAAGACAACCAGTCACTATCATATTGTCTCTTATTTTCTTCCAAATAGGTGTCCATATCTTCACATACAGAGAATTCACACAAGCTACATAGTATGGAACTGATCTGAACAGGATGAGGAAGGTATTTTAGGTCTTCAAGACCAGACAATGGGGAAGCCAACAATGGCTGTCATAGTGTTTCTCATTCTTTTCAAAATTGCTGCCCATGCCTTCATGTATGTTGAACTTAAACAAAACAAAAAGAGCTAAAATCACTCTGAACAAAGAATGATAGTATTGCTGGATTTCACATCATGACACTATAGAATCAGCACTGGGTATTGTAGTGTTTCTTTTCCTTCAAGGTAGTTGTTCATTTCATTGTGCATTATGTAATTGGTTCTCATAAACTATTTTGTAAGTTCTAGGCATGCATGAGTCTCTACATGTATATCTCTCCTTTCTGTATCAGAGGTGAAAACAAAACAAAGCAAGACAAAATAAAAAATTCCTGGAAAAATATGAAATGAAAAGTCACATAAAACCGCAAAACAAGGTGATCTACAATGGTTATTATGATGTCTCAGCAGTATATAACAATATTAATAAAAATGAAACATTGGAGACATTATAAAACTTCAAAAGCAGGTAATAATCAAACCAGAGTTCATATCCTAGTGAATCTTCACATCTTCAGTTTAGTTTCCTATACTCCCAGACTTGATACTATCAATCATAACAGATTTGAATAAAATCAGTCAATAAAAAACAGCAATCTATCAAACCAGATTCAAATAAGATCAGTCATAATAAGACAGTGTAAGCTATACAGGGCTTCATATTAAGTTAATAGGAAATTAAGGGTGATTGCCATACTATATCCTGCTATTTTAGGGATAGCTGTCTGTCACATCAAATCTAGTACAAGTAGACAAACTGGAACAAGAATATAATCCATCTAAACAGAGCACTGAGAATAATGTGAATTGTAAATTCCAATGCACTGTTAACAATCTTCCACCTTCCTTTTTTAGACAATTCCTCCCCTTTCACTCCCACAGGGCACACTGCACATTTTGGGTGCCACAAACTCCTCAGTTTTTAGATTGGTGGGGAGCAACCTGCTATTTACCTAAGTGGTTCCCAACCTTCTCATTCCTGGATTTGATCTTAAGTTGTATTCCTTTGCCTACAAAAGCATCAAGGTTTTCTTTCCTTAGAGCTGTGTAGCTCTCTACTGCACAAAAGTATCATGTCCTTCCAACCTATCTGCAGGTACTGGTCAACTTGCCCCTATTTCTCTCTGGTTCCCTGTCACATACAGCATTGCTTTCTCATATTTGATTTTTGGTCCATAAACCCTCTCTCATGTTAACTATATTTCCTATACAGAGCATCTCAATGGACTCTACTTCTTGATCTACTCTGCTTATGTTTCTTTTCATTAGTGAATCAAGGGCATCTATGTTAGAGATTATAGCCAACCTTCTTTGCCACATTTCTGCTGTGCTATTTTTTCTGCCATTGGTTGTCTACTTTTCTCCTACATTCCAAAGTATTCCCTGTTCATTGAGGCTTCTCTGCTACTGTTCCTGAAATCTTGGTATTTTTTACCTCTCTCACTAGAATGTCCTTCAGTAGTTTTTGTAAGGTTGGACAGGTGGTCACAAACTCCCCCAGTTCCTCTTTGTCATAGAAGCATCTTGTTTCTGCATTAATTTTGGAGACAGTTTTGCAGGGTACATCAATCTGGGTTGGAGGTTGTTCTCCTTCAGGGCTTGAATTACTTAACTCCAAGCTCTTCTTGACTTGATGGTCTGTGTTGAGAAGTCTGTTGTGATTTTGATGGGTTTTCCTTTACAGGTGATCTGTTTCTTTTCTCTGATGGCTTTTAATTTTCTGTTCTTGTGATGAATTTCTGGGATCTTGATTATTATATATCTGGGTGTAGCTCTGTTTTGGTTGTAGGTGGCTGAAATTCTGTATGTCTCATACATCTGAATATCATTTCCTTTTCCTATGCTTGGGAAGTTCTCCTTAATTGTTTCTGTGAATAGCCTTTGTATTTCCTTTGTGTGCACCCCTGTTTCTTCACTCACATTTTTTATTCTTAAGTTATAGATCCTCTTGTAGTCTTCTACCCTTTGTATTGTTACTGCCTGTTTCCTTGTTATTTTTAAGAAAATTTTCTTTTCACTATTACACATTGCAAACCTAGTTTAAAGTTTTGTTAATATATCTCTAGTTTCTTTCAGGCAGTTTTTCCAGCTTTTAATGGAGTTTTTAATTTCTTGGTAATCTCTTTGAATCTGTTTCATGTATTCTAGGTTTTCTTTATATTCTTCATTGAATGTTTCTCTCCTTTTTTGTGTTCCTCTAGTCTGCCATCTATGTCTTCTTGAGAGGTGCTTATCATTTCTTTTATTAATCTTCTTATATCTTGCTTTACTTGAATTAATATTTCAGGTTTTGAGCTCATCTATGATTTCACATAGATATCTCTTTATGTCAGCTGATACCATGTCTGATATTGCATGTTTGTTGCTCTCAGTCTCTTTTGTATTTACCTCTCCTGGATCAATATCCACTGGGTTGGAGGCTGGGGGCTTTTTCTTATTTCTTTCTCTTGTCATGTTTCTGGTTTCTTCAATACAGGTGTATAATGGAGGTCCCAGTCCCTTTCCTTGTTTTTTATGGTTCTTCTGAAGTATGCTGGGTAGGGATTTCTGCCCTCTCCAGTTTTCTGTTGTTCACTGAGGTGCAAGCAGGTATAGGCTGGCCCCTCCCCTCTGAGCCAGTCAACCAGTGGGGGCCTTCACTATGCTAGTGTGTGCTGCATGTACAGAACTTGTTCAGGACAACTTTGGGGACAATTTTGCCCCTGGCTATTGGGTCCCAACTAGGGGCATGACCCAGCCCAAGCAGATCCCACCAATCTTCTCTGGGCAGGGACCAACCAACGGAACTCACTGCTATTCCTTGTTCATGCCTGTCCTGCCCAATTCCAATACATCATCCAGTTCATTGCTCCTTTTCCATGGGAGGACCTTATTTTGAGTAATGCAGGTCACCACACCAGCTCTGTTCTCTGTTTAGTTGGCCAATCCCCAACTTCAGTGTGACTGCAGCTCTAGTAGCTCCGGTGGCTCTGGCAGTGAGTGCTCTGTGACCATGAGTCTGGCCAGTGAGAGTGGTCTGACCTTGAATCTGAGCAGCTCTGATGTTAGTACAGTGACCATGAATTTGACTGGCTCCTTTGCCTTTAGTCTTTTCCTGGGATGAGAGGATCCATCTCCCTCTATCCAGTCTTCTCCAGGATGTTTTATTCCAGCAGATGAGCTGTTTCTCTCAGGGAGGCTCCATACTTTGCTGCTTACTGATCTGCCATCTTTAGCTCTGCCCCCAAAGTTTTTTTTTTTCCCTACAAAATGAATTGTCTCTTCACTCTGTTGGTGGTTTCTCTTCGTATGCAAAAGGTTTTTAATAAGATGAGAATACACTTTTTAATTCTTTGTGATAGTTCATAGGCAACTGGAGTTGTGTTCATAAAGTCTTTGCCTACAACAATGTCCTCAAGTGTTCTATTATATCTCCTATCAGATTTGGCTTTTCTGTTTTAATATTTATACCTTTGATTATTTAGAGTTTAGTTTAGTACATGGTGAAAGATACAAACCTTATTTTCAATTTTGACATTTGGAAAGACAGTTTTGACAAAATGAATCTTAGTTATATTGGTTCTTTCTATCCCAGAGTCAAGCATATTTTCCCATTTTCTGATATTCTCTTCCATCTTTGAAGTACACTTTCCAAAGTTGTTAAACAGATTTAATACAGTCTTTGTCAAAACTCCAATAGCATATCTCTAAATCCTAAAACATCTAAAATTCATTTGGAACTAGAAAAGACCCAGAAGAGCAAAGGCATTTTTTGGTAACAAAGGCAAAGCAGGAGGCATCAAATTCTCTGACTTGAAAGTGTACTTCAAAGCACTGTGATAAGAACAGCATGGTGCTGTCAAAGAATCAGACCTAAGGATCAATAGAACAGATTAGAAGATACAAAAACAACTCCATCTTATCATTGACAAGGAGTGCAACATTTTCACTGGAAGAAAGCCTCTTTAATAAACTGTGCTAAAAAACAGTGAAATACAAATTATTCAAGGGTTAATCTGATACTCTTCACAAAGATAGATTTTATTACTCATAGTAGTGTAATGAAATTACAAGTAAAGAGGAAGAATCTGAAAAACCATATATGTCTTCAGAAATGCATGTCAATTTGTTAAATGCTTAAAAAGTTTGAAGTAACATTTTGTGCTTCAAGGTTTTAGTATATCAAAATTCAGCCCCAAAGTTATTTAATTGAAGGTATTTTTTTCTTTTGTGCTAAATATGTCATTAACAAATGAAACATATATCCCTGCATACTAGGAGCCATCAACTTTATACTTAAAATGAGACTTTTACATATATTATTTTCAGCATTTTTATATTAGTAACCTTTTATTTAAGTTACAAATTTAAATTTCTTGAAAATGTCCATAGAACACTGAAATGTATTAAAATTATGTTGTTCATCTACTTGTAGGACAAATGAGCCTTTAATATGTCAGCAACAGTTTGGAAATAAAATGATACTAATATTTATAAACAAAATATCAGTTAATATTCATATATCTAAAGACTATGTTGAACTTACTTTGGTTTGGAATTATAACATCAGGGTAAAAAAGGAAAGTATTTAAGTAAACTCATCAGTATCTCTAGGCAAACTAAAGATTAGAATAAAAACAAAGATGTCTCTTACAAGTACTTCTACTAAACTTTGACTTGACAATCCTAGAGTGCCTTAATATCTTGCTTACTTTTATCTCATTACTGAGACAAAATACCTGATGCCCAAAATTAAGGAAGGAAAGGTTTACTTAGCTCACAGTTTTTGGTGGTTTCAGCTCATACTCAGCTTGATCGAAGGCAGCGTGGCATAGCTAAAGGGCAATTGTTCATGGGAGCCACAAGCAACAAGAGTGAACAGGGTAAAAAGGGGGAAATATGCCTCCTTCCCTCCTTATATTGCATGCTGGTTACCTGTCCCTACACGGGAGCAGCACTCAGGCCACCAATCCCTGTGCTGAACCATGAACCAATCACAAATGCTGGGTTCATCAGCCTCCAGGACTGCATGAGGCTTGGGGGGCCATCCAAACATGGACTATAACACTTAATAAAGACATGAAACAAAAAAGAAAGGTATATTTGAGGAAAAAGGAGCAAAATCATTATGATCTGCATATTTCATTTTTGTATTATCAATAACATATGAGACTATGTGTATATGAGAAAGTAATACGAAAGTTGCATATGAATGAGTGAATATAATTAATAAATGTATTAAGTATATTTGTGATGCCAGATAAATATATAAATTAATCTTATCTTTTCACAATAAGCTACAAGTATGAAGCTAAATGTGCTGTACTATTTTGATAAATATGTAACATAATAGGAATTTTTAAAAAATGTAAAAATTTGCATTGAAAATTTCTAAATATTGTTAATGTGGTATTTCATAATAAAGATCTTTTTAATACTGGGACATAACACATGGGCAGTTCTTGCAGCTATAAAGGTGATTTAACTTTGGACAGGGTAACTACACATCCTCAAGTAGAAACTGTAAAAGGCAGCTTTTGTACATCAGTTTGTTTGGGGTTAGCTGTTTTGCTGCAGACTGGTTAAACTGAATGATTTCGTGAACTCTAGGGAATAAAAGATTCCCTAAGTAGAATTTGTCTTCTACTTAGAGCCTGAGACTATTAGAGATAGCTTATCCACCAAATGTGAAAGCCTGAGGTGGAAAATGATTGGGATGTGACTTAATAGCTGGTGAAGAAGAAGGATTAGGCTGCAGGTCCTCAGAAACTGCCTCCAGGGAACATTTTACTGTGATCTATTGAAACAAAAACAGGAATACAACAATGTGGTAATTAATTACATTGATTGATCTTTTGAAAATTAATATAGCTGAGCATTTCTGAAACAAATTAGTTTTGGACATGAAATATTATTCTTTCTATGTCATTAAATTCAATTTTTGTTTGGATAGAGTATGCTTAAAATTTTTGTATTTACAGTTGTGATCCACTTTCTCTTCATAAAGTATATTTTAGGTTTTGATGTCAAAGTCATAACAGTTTTATAAAATTGATTATAAAATGTTTCTTTTCCTATAGTTTTATGTAAGTTTAATAATTATTTTCTTAAATACAGAAAAAATTTAGCTTACAACCATAATTCTTTCCAGAAATTTGCTTTTAATTCAAAGCACTTGTATGTCAAAGCCATTTTCCATAAGAAATAGTGAAAACTCATATGATGTGTTTTGCAACCAAAAACTATTTACACAAAGTGATTATAACACTGTAAAGAAAATACAAAACATAAAGAAAAATAAACAAACTAACCTGTATTTACCTTTAAAAAAGGTGTGAGGGAGACAAGAGAGGAGGATAACTGGGCTATATTAGTACATTGATTATGGAAATCAGTATGGCAATTTCTCAAATAATTGGAATTAGAAATTCAATATAACCCAGCTATTCCTATGCTCTGCTAGGTATCTTCCCCAAAGAGATGAAGCCATATTACAGCAACATATGCATACAGACATTTATAGCATCACTTGTACTAGCTAAATCCTGGAAGCAGCCTGCATACCCATCAACAGATCATTGGGTAATGAAAATTTGGTGTTCACATATAATGGAATACTACTTGGCTAAAAAGAAAGACAAATCTGAGGCATTTGTAGAAAAATTGGATGCAGTTGGAAAATATAATACTGAATGAAATAAATCATGTATGGTACTTCTCATTTGAATGAGGAAAAGTACAGACAAACAAAATGACAAAGGATGGATAGAAAAGGACAAAGGGACAGATCTTGTCCAGTAGAGAAATGGTCAAAGGGAAGAAGAACGAGAGGTGAATAAGAGGAGAAGGTGAATGGGAAGACTGAGGATATCCCATCTACAGGATCCTAATAACTTCAATCAATGGAAACATTATATGCCATAAAATGAGCTCACACAAATAATATCGACAAGTCTGTACAAGGTTTTAGGTTAACAGAAGAGGAAAAGTGAGCAGGAGAGAAGGGGAAGAGGATTAGAAAAAAAAATTCTAATGTGTACATACAACCATTCCCCAAGATGGTTGTAAACTGCATGAATAAAAAACATGTACTAATTACAATACAATACAATACAATACAATACAAAGCTCACAGTCCTAATTAGCAGGGTTGGTAATGTTTTAATTAAATGAGTGAAATACATAAATCAAACATATTTTATATAATAAACATATGGAAATTAAAATACAAACAATTATAATTTCCAACAAAAAAGAAACCAAAAAATTTCATATCTGACTTATTTTACATATACATTTTCAGATATGAGTTTCGATATAATTTCACAACTCTTTTTCACTTCAATTTTGAAACTTTTGCTATATTAGTTACTAAATATTCTTAAATATAAAAATATGACTTTTCTCCACAGTTAATATATATTAAATATTATACAATAGCATAGAAACATTTCATCACTACTGTAGAATTTTACTGAATTATATAAATGCACTTACTAATATTGAACTATCCTTGCATTGCTTGTATACAATTCACGTTATTGAAATATTATTCTCAAAATGTTTTATTAGAGGAGTGTACTGAAAAAATTAAATTTACTGTTTAATTGATAATTGTTGTCTATTTTTTCTGGGTAAAATCAACTTTTGATGTATATATACATTGTTGAAAGATTCAATCAAACTAAATTACCCATCACTTCACCAATAGTTTTGTTGATATCAAAAACCTACTGTTCTAAATGTACAATATATTATTATTAAATTTGGTCAGCATACAGTGCCACAGATCACAAAAACTCATTACTCTAGTTTAAGTAAAGCTTCCCACTATGGTTAATATTTTTCCCTTTTTCCATTTTCTCCCCTTCCCAGCCTCTTATATTCTCATTTTCACATATTTTTATTTAGGCAGATTCTTATTTTTAAAATTCTACATATACATGAGATAATGCAGTAGTTGTCTTTCTATAAATCTTATATTTTAGTTGGCATTATGTGCACTAGAGAGCTTCATGATGCCACGAATTCATAAAGGTCATATAGTATGTGCTTCACTGTGTATGTGCACTATATGACATTGACGATAAAACTAGTGTTTAGTCAATGCAGTGCTCAGACATTAGGATCTCATTCAAATCTCTTAATCATTCATATTATTCCCATTTAGCTAAAGAAGCAATTAATAATTAATTCAAAATGAAAGTTAAAAACCCTTGTGTTTACCTATCATATTGTATTGAACAAAATGAATGTTAATGCAACTTTAATTGATCTTGGTTTTTTTGAATGGTCTAATCTACCAGAGATGCTTTTAACCAAATTTCATACCAGTGAGCTTTTTGTGTGATGATGTACCAAACATAAACATTGCTATACAATAAGTTTTGTAACATCAGAAAATTATGAGTATTTATATGTGCTTAATTTGAAAAAGAAGTAGAAGAGAATTAGCAATGAACCAGTATTGGAAAGAAATTGAAAATCTGATACTTAAAAAATTTATTTGAACTCTATCACTTTTTACTAAGTAGTATAACTAGAGAAGATTACCTGCTAGAATAAATTACATATTACCCTAATAAACAGAAACTTCCTGTTCTCAAAATTTTTTTGACATAGAGCTTCTTAACAAACTGAAAACAGGAGAACTTTATCTCTACTGCTTTGAGTAATTTTCCATGGAATTTAAAAGGCCTAATTCCATTTTCCAGTCATTTGGAATGCACTTTGGTGTAGCTGTCCTTAATTTAAACCTATAATGTCCAAATCTGGGAAGCATTTTTAATTTTACTAAAATTGATCTTCATCAACACTTCAAATACTCACCAAATCTTTTCTCAAATGGCACTTGGAATTTTATTTTTGTAAAGACTTTATTTTCATTTTCTACTATAAAAAAATTACAAAAACTTCTAATTACCTAACATTTTCTGTCTATATCTTCTCATTTTCACATTTGCTCATAATCGAGTCTTTCCTCCGTGATTAAAATGTCTGTAAATCTAATACCTCATGTATTCTCACTCTTCTATATGTATTCCAAATACCAGTGTCACTCGAATAATATCTGGTTCATTTTTTTAAAAAAGCTGAAGCCTTTCTGAAAAACCATCACTAAAAGCCCACAGATATTACTGAACAGGTATTGAGTTAAAATGAATGCTTTGTATTATACATATATATTTCTAAAACCATATTGTCTTTCATCAATTGTGGTATAATGTTTAATAAAGAAAAAGTAAATGTAAGAAAATAAAATGACTCCTTGCTTTGTTGTTAAATGGAAAATTTCTCAAAGGTTATTTTTCTTTCTGTTGCATTGAGACATGTTAACTTCTTTTGGATCTGTCATATATTCTTCTAATTTTTCTTGCATTCAGCTGTTGTTGCTATTAAAATGTCTCCCCATATATTTCAGGCTTTCTATATTATAGAAATCCAGTACAATGGCTGGCCATATCATATTGTAAATACTCATTGTATTCAAAGCTTAGGTAAAAAGTTCTCCTTAGTTACAGCCTAGAAAAACAAGAGTTGCATATTTTTGTTGTTTTTAAATTTTTCTTATGTGGAGAAAGATTCTAATTTAAAAAGCAGTACTTCTACTCAAGCTGATGAATGGGGCTGTCCTTAGAAGTGCAATTAGGACATGTTAACACAGAGGTCACATCAGAAATCATAAAAATTAATAACATTATATCAAACAGGTTTGTACATCACACTGATTGTCCTCCATTTAAACAATTATGCAGTGTTTAGATTGCTTGAATCTCAAAACACAGAAAGCATTAATAAAGCAAAAATAAGTGCAAAATGAGTATTAGATGATCTGTTAGTTATGATAATCAGGTTACATATTTTTTTAATAAATGAAAATATTTTGAGTCACTTCTTTTTTAAGTAGGTGGAGGCCAGGTAAATAACTAAACAGAATGTGTTTGTTTTGCTTTAAAGTTCTTTGTTAGGGATTCCTGAAATTTGCCAGAAATTTTAAATCACTTTTAAAAATAGGGATGCACCTAAATTTTCCATTTCTTGGAATTTTCTTAACATTTTAAGGCAAGTTAATGTTTGTGAGACACAGAGAGACACATGCCACACAATCTGACTCCTGTGTGAAATTTAAAAATGTTGATACTGAAGACGTTCAGAGTAGAATGGTAGTTATGAGGGTCTAGCAAAGGAGAGGGGAAGAAGGGTTGAGGAGAGCGTTATCCATCAGTACTAAGCTATAGTCAACCAGAAAAACTGTATTCAAGTCTACTGAAGAGTAGGGCTAGAGATAGTAATAATAATAATAATAATAATAATAATAATAAAGAACTGAAGATAACTGTATTGCACTATATTTTAGAAAATCTTGAATAAATGCTTGGAAAACTTACATCATAAGGAAATGATAAATGTGATAGATACATTTCAGTTGATTTAAATATTATAGACCACATATATGTTGAAATCTCACATTTCCCAGTAATAGACAATTTTTTTGCTTTTATATATTGGTTAAAATTAAAATAAAAAGCATAAAGAAAAATTTTAAAAATCGTATTTCCCTGCTGATATTATTCAAAAGTACCCATGCTATGGCAACCATGTAACACATTGCTATTTGAGATTGTTTTCTTCTTATTGAAAAAAGGTATGAGCAGACAGCATACACAGATGAGACACTGGAATTACAGAGGAAGTTCAACATGATCAGCCATCAGTGGAACTGTAAATTAAAACTACCATATGATATTATTATCCCTAAGATGGCAAAAATGGAAAGTCTTGATAACACCAAATGATAGAATGGTTACAGAGAAACTGGATCATAAATATTGCAGGTGAGTGTATACAATGTACAGTCAATCTGGGAAACAATTTGTCAGTTTCTTACAAATCTGAACATTCAGCTGCCATGTCGGCTAGCAATTGCACTCCTCCACACTTTCACCAGAAAAAAGAAGGCTTATGTTTACAAAAGAACCTGTGCACAGATGGCCATAGCCGCGATTTTGTAGTATTTAAAGAGCAGAAACAATGCAAGCAAGCATCCTTGGGTGCTACAGTTTGAGTGTGCTGGAAAAACTTCAAGTGTTAGCAAACTGATCCGTAATGTCACAGTGTTGACAGCTGTGATCTTAGAGATATGATGAGGTCATGAGTATTTGTCCTAATGAATGGAGTAGTCATCATCAGACGGTAAGTCCTAAGAAAGGGTTTGGCTTAGCCCTCTTTCTTCTCTTGCTTATCCACTGTGCAATGATTTAGCATGAAATTGGCCATGTGCAGGCCCCTGGACTTGTCAAACTTTGTAACTCCAGGGAACAAGTATCTGATGACTGTGAAAGAAAACAAGTAAAATATAAAATATATAGAATAAAATCTTTCATTGTAAACCTTCAAGGATTAAAATCATACAATTTTTCAGGCAACATTGATCAAGGTCACAGCGTTAAAATAATCTGAGGTTTCATGCACAGGCCAAACCTTTAGGCATCAGAATATGGCTGTGAGAAGCTGTGACCAGAGAGGTGAGTTCGCTTCTTGGGATAGAGTAGGTTTATTCTAATTAAGAAATGAACCCAAAGGATTCTCTGGTGATTATGGAACTGACACATGATGTGGGTTTCTTTGATTTGAAAACTTCCCCAAACACTTGTAAGTGTCATTGTCTGACAGTTTACTACCTTGCAGAACCCACTTTAGAGGCTGTGCAGGTTTTATAGATAGCTTAGGAGCTGGGCTTGTGAAATCAGTCAAAATTGTGATGTTTGAATAGGTCTTTTGGTTTTCTTAGGGGGAGTGTTTATGATTAGTTATGCTTAACTGCTTATGTGAGCTCATATACTCCTGTATGAATTGTGTAGAACTAAACATGTGGATTGAATATTTAGTAGTGCCCTAAAAGTCGTAAATATGGAAAACCTGTAATTTTACTTTTTTCATAGGATAAAGCTAAATAAATAAAAATTCTAAATGGCATGCATCATGCAAGCCTAAACAAAATGATTTTAACCCACAAATATAAGAAAAAAAAAGCAAAAATACAATTTGTATGTTTCTTTATGGATGAATGATTTGTAAACATAAATACATTTTCATGATTGTAATTTTATATGAGTAGGTGTGTATAGAAAGTGTTTTAATACTGTTACAGTTATTTTAATAAAACCACAAGACAGAACACTGTTTTCTCCCCCGCTCTCTAGTGGCCCATCCCAGTGCAATACTGGGCACACAATGGTTAAACTGGGATCTCCTCTAGTGTGCTTCTTTTCTTTTCCTGGTGGAATATCTATGGAATTTTTGTGTTTGTTGAAACTTCTGCGCCTTCAGTCTGTTCAATTATATATTTGATAAAATTATATACAAATACTGACATTTAAAGGAAAATATTTTGTTTTGTTTGCTTTCTGTTCACTGATCTTATAACTAAGATTAAATTAGGCCTCAGGAAAAATAATAAACACTAACTATATGAAGTTTTGTAATTTTAAAGAGTAAATTAGAATATTCTCTCACTA
>PVJX010013095.1:0-48300 GCA_004027295.1 Dolichotis patagonum | reverse complement strand
ATAGCATCAAGTCTAAGAGTATAGGCAACTACACTGAAGATGACAAGATTCACTAAGATACCCACTCTGGTTTGATTATTACTTGCTTTTGAAGTCTTATAATGTCTCCAATGCTTTGTTTTTATTAATGTTGTTATATACTGCTGAGACATCATGGTAACCATTGTAGATCACCTAGTATTGTGGTTTTATGTGACTTCTTTGCCTCATGCTTTTCTAGGAATTGATTTGTTTTATCTTGCTTTGTTTTGTTTTTACCTCTAATACAGAAAGGATAGATTTACATTTAGAGACTCATGCATGTGTAGATCTTATAAACAGTTTACAAGAACCAACTATGTAACACATGTTGAAATGAACAACTACTTTGAAGAAAGAGACACTGCAATACCCAGTGCTGATTCCGTAATTTCATGATGTGAAATCCAGCAAAACTATCACTTTTTGTTCAAAGTGATTTTAGCTTGCTTTGTCTTGTTTAAGTTCAACACACATGAAGGTATGGACAGCTGTTTTGAGGAGAATGAGAGATACTATGACAGCCATTCTTGGCTTCCCTAATGTCCAGTCTTGAAGACCTGAAATGCCCTCCTCGTCCTGCTCAGATCAATTCCATACCATATAGTTTCATGTGAATTCCCTGTATGTGACAATATGGACAACTATTTAGAAGAAAACAAGAGTCAATATGATAGAGAGTGAATATCTCTGATTGTCTAGTTTTGAAATTTATGTCTCTTACATTGCTTGCTTGTGATCTGCTTTGTTCTGGTTTTTTGTGTTTAATTTTACCCTTTTGATATAATTGCATGTATATTTGAGTGGGTAAGATGGATGACCATATTGCTGTTTTTGTCAGATCGTGGAGCAGAACTGTTAACAGTCTCACTGTTTGAATGTCTACATGTTTTAACTTTGTAATTTGAACAACTATTTCCAAGAAGTCAGTATGTAATTTGTCAAGTAATAATTTCTTAGGATTTTTTGTTATTGTTATTTTCCTTTTTTCCTTGGAATTCTGTATTGTTGCTACCCTCTATTCTGTTTTGTTTTGTTTTGTTTTGTTTTTTTCTCTTCAAATAAAATTAAAAAACAATATATTCCAAACTCTAAAGCAATGATCTCTACCTGTAGCTGTTTAAGTTTGGTGCGAAGTTCACTGTTCTCTTGTTCCTTTTCTTCTGAGAACTGGGCTTTTCCGAGGGCATTCTTGAGGGACTGCCTTTCTTTCTCAAGTTCTGCTTGAAGTGCTGATTGTTCTAACTGTTGTTATGGTATGAATGATATGAAATGAAAGTTTTAAATAGCAATTGATGAGCCCAAAAGACATAAATAAGTTTACATGCACACAAAAGCCCTGGCTGCTACAGTTTTATAACAATCAGTTTCATGTCAGTACTCTGTAATCTAGAAACCCAAGATAACATTTCTGCATGTTCCTTAAACTATTAATATTTAAGGAAGGGTAAGAATCAGAAGCAACTCAGCCTGGATAGTCCAAATCAGAAACTTTCAGGGTAGCCTCAAAATCTACCCTTAAAAGCAGACTGTGGTCTTCAATATCTTTATCAAAATCACTTAAAAGCAAATTCCTAGACCCTATCTCAGACTTGATGGGCCAGAATCTCTTAAGGTGGAGCCCAGGAATCTTGGCACACCAAGTTTCACAAGTGATTTCATATAACTTAAGTATTTCAAACAGAGAGCTGCAGGTATGTTAGATCAGAGTCACAAGACCTTTTTATGATCCATACTCTGATTTGTGGTTTGAAGATTTAATCTTGGCCGTCCTGGTGCTGAGAGAACAGGAGATTCTCTTTTAATAATAAATGAACAGGCTAAAAGGCCACACTATTACATTTTTTAAAGACATATAAGAAAAAAAGGGACAGTGTAAGCACAAAGAACAATATATATCTATCAAACTAGTCAAGGGCTTGCTTAAAACATTTATTTGTAAGGGGATATTTAGAAATTTTATACACCGTTATTTAAAAATACGTATTCACTGATATTTTAATGGTTTTCCCTCAACCTCCTGTTTTCTGTGACTTTGATTTTATAGTTTCAAAACTTGGTACTCTTGAGAAATGTAACCCAACAATTAACAAACTGATTGTTTAGTATCTGATAAGTAAAGGAATACAATAATAAAATTAGTATAAAAATACCTATTTTAATTGTGTTTCTAATTACTTGAATGCTCTTCTGCATGTATTTTTGAAATTCAAACTATCTTATTTCATTTTCATCTAAGGAGCACATATTAATCCTTCTCACAAGCATGGAGAAACAGAAAATAAGCAGATACATTCTAGGTATTCACTGAACTTTCAGTCTAACTCAGGGAAGATAGACAGTCTAAATAGGTCATCATCATACACATGAATAAATGTGCACAGGTTACAGGAAGACCAAAGAAGAGTTTTGAATCCAGACTTTCAGCAGGCAGAAGGAAGTTTAAAGTGGGCTTCCTGGAGGAAGATGCAGCCCATTTGGCTAGCAACATGAACAAAACAGTCTTTTCAGTCTGATAAAGAATACATTATTGCTGGACTCTGCCCACCTTTCCACCTTCATCTCTTGCTCTCTTTCCTCCACCAGGTATCTAAGCGGCACATTTTCAGCCTTTGTACTATACTGTGTCTCCATGCTCCTCTGACTAGAATACTCATACTTATCCCTTCAAAACCTTATTTCATTCACCCTTTGCATGAAGTAATTTTCCCATTTTTACAAAAGGCTAATATTTGAACTCTGAATGTCTTACTTCAAAAATGTGCCCTCCCCATCATTTCATATACATTATATTTAAAAGTGTTTAATCTTAAAATATACATAAAGGAAAGATGATACCTAAAGGCACAGACTACTTGGTTTCTAGTAGGACTATCCTCCTACTCACCTGTGTAACCCTCGTAAGTTTTTCCAATTCTTCCTTGAGCTGGTTGGCTTCATCATCCCGTAGTCTTAGCTGTGCCTCCAGTTCAGCTTCATAGGCACTGAGATCTCCGTGAGTCTGCTGCAAGGATGCATTTACTTCATGCTGTTCCTGGAGGGCGCTTCCTAGCTCTGCAAGCTCCTGGTTTTAAAAATTCAGTGGGTTTAACTGTGGAGCCAGTGTGCTACTTAAGCATCTGCAAGTCATTATGAGCAACTTGAGCACTGTGAACCAAACACTAGCCAACCACTGCTGCCTGGCACAGAGAGTTTTCATCAACAACATGATGAAGTCGCCAGCTGTGCATATCCTAGTTGAAAAAAAGAATTCTGACTAAATGCAACAAGGAAAGTCAGGGAGCTACCAGTATGGTGCTTTCCAGTGTAACCAGTTAAATGATACTTCAAATGAGTCTGAAAATACAGAAGGAAAAAAAGGTTGGGGTGAAAGAAGAAGGTAAAATTTAAAGCTCATTTTCCATAAGATATTAGATTAAAGTTTTCACATTCATTATTTCATTGTATTTTCACAATTATGGGGGAAAGCAATTTGTACAGTTTTACAATGAGAAACTGAATAACCATTTTAGTAAATTGCATAGCACAGTGCACCTAGAAAAGGGATAGTCAGGATATGAGCCTTAATTCCTGACTCCGAAGTCTATACTTTTCTTTTATCAAGATAAAGAAAGATGGGCCAGGGATTTAGCTCAGTGGCGTAAGTGCCTGCCTGGCTAGCGTGAGGTCGTGAGTTCGATCCCTGGTACAAAAAAAAAAAAAAAAGACGAATGGCACTCTCTAATAATAAAGATAATAGGGTAACTTAAATCAGTGCTAACAAGACTGTTAAGTACATATTGATTAGGGTACCGCAAATCTAATTCATTTTAGTCCATCTATTTTGTGTGTGATTAAATGTCATAGATTTCACCTATTTATATGAGATCTTGAAGAGTTAGGTCAAACTATTCTGGATTAAAATAGAGAATCTTGCAATAAGAACTTGTATAGTACAGTTTCTCAACAGGCATTCCAAAAACCAAGTGATATGAGTCATTTGGGGGGATATTTGAAATGCAGACACCATATATAACCAACAAAGAATTTATGTCCAGAATGTATAAAGAATTCCTACAAATCATTAAGAAAAGACAGATAATCCAATGGAAAAAATGGGCAAAGAACATGAACAGGGAATTCACTGAAGAAGAAAACTGAATGACAGACAAACAAATGAAAGGTGCTCTACCTCTCAGCAATCTGGAAGAAATGCGGTCAAGATAAGATACTATTTTACATGAAGAATAGAGAAACAAATCACAAGGAAACAATCAGGAAAATTCAGAAAATGGGACAAACTACCGTACTGTCAACTGGATTATACACTTACATATATACATACATATATACATGCACACTTTAAGACATTCTTGGAATGATTGAGAAAACCTGAACTATGGTTCAGATCTTAGATGAATGATTGTTAATTTTCCTAGGTATAATAATGGTATTGTAGTTATGTACAAAACTCATCTTAAGAGATGTGTGATAAAGGAAAGATGTGATAATGTCTGCAACTTTCTAATAAGTTGGGGGGCATACATATCTATAAGAGAAAGAAAATAAATGTATCAAAGTATTTGTTCATATAATCTAAGAGGGCTCACAGATATTCACTGAACTAATACTTTAAGTTTTCTGTAAATGTAAAAATTTTCGTATTACAAAGACGGGGGAAAGACGAATGCTACACACATCAATAAAAATAGAGCCACATATATCAATGTGCATAACTTTCAAAAACACAAATATGAAGAAAGTGTGAAAGAATATGTACACTATTGTGCCATTTGTAAATTTAAAATCATAAAAAACAATACTACATATTGCTTATGGATGTTTACATGTATAATGAAAGAATATAGATGCAGGAAAATAATAACTATACTAAGGATTTTGTTGTCTCTGGGAATACAGAGAAGTTTTCAAATATATCTTTAATGTTTTATTTCTTCAGCTAATTGTGAATACATTATGTTAAATATTTTTGTTATTTTTGTATTTCTAAAAAAGTTCTTAATATTAAAAAAATATTAATTCAGATTTCTGAGCATGAGATTTAGGAATCTGTAGTTCTCATAAACAATAAAGTCTGCCAAACAACTAAAGCAGCATAAGTGAAATCTCCAAATTAATGTGCAACAAATCAGGAATGGAAAGATGTAAAATACAATATTGTATCTTGTCTTATTCGAGGTAAAATAATCTCAAAATTATCAAGCAAGTAATAATAGCAGCAAGTAAGACAAGCCATGTGGTGTTTACTTTTGCTTCACAAATAATAAAATATGAAAACAATACAGTATTTATTTTATTTTTAATATACTTTTAATAGATATAATTTCGTATTTTCTAGAGTTATTTGACACAATAACTTTCAGGGACAAAAATACGGCTAACACAGTTTTGTCTTTTCTTAGTAAAGGAAAAATAATTATTACAAACATTCCACAGCTAAAGAAAGAAAAAACCCCAACTTTTAAAAAGATGGTAAAAAGGCCACTAATACTTTCCTAACTTACAAATGTACTTCTTTTAACTTTTCAGCTTACTTTGGAGATTATCTACTTCTGAAGTTAAGGAAAATCAGCAGGAAGAAACAAAGCATACCTTCCTCATATTTTCTGCATCCATAGCAACTATTTCCAGTTCGTTTCTCTCTTGTTCAACTTCAGTCAACCTTTGCAGCAATGTCTCTTTCTCATCCTGTAGCTTCCTGCATTCATTCTGGGCCTGAGTTGCTTGGCCTTTGATGGTCCTCAGGTATTCCTGCAACCCACTAATGACTCCTTCTAAATCCTTCTTGAGAGCTTCATTTGCTGCTATCTGGCCTAAGCATAACAGAAAAGGGATAATAATGTACATTTTTAAAGTACTGACTTATTTCCTTAGCAATTTGTTATAGCAAACAGTGAAGTTCAAAGATTCTAATTATATATTATCTTAGCTTTCTTTTTCAAGATATAATAATTTTCTTCCTGTTATCTGTAGTATCTTAGCTTTCTTTTTCAAGATATAATGATAATTTTCTTCCTGTTATCTGTAGTATGGGAATATTAAGCAGGTATACCATGAAAATAATATATTTAGTTGTAAATGCTTACAAAATATCTGACTTACACTGTAAAAATTTAAATAATTTCCAAATAAAACAATTTATTTTATTTATTTATGTATTTATTATTATTAATTTTTTTTTGGTACTAGAAATCAAACCAGGACCTTGCACTTGCCAGACAGGCACTATGCTGCTGAGCTATATCCACAGCTCCCCCCCTCAAAATAATTTTACATGTTCAGCAAAACTGAACACACACACAAAAAAGCCACTCTTGAGACTTGAAGGCTGGCAGCATAAAAATGTAACTGAAGACTTGAAAAAACAACAAAATTAAAAAACAAAAGCAACATATACGAGGTACCCACTATGTTGCCAGACACTCTTGAGTACTGTCTTTTTTATCTCCCAGAAGCTAGTCATCAAGACAAAAATAAAACTTGCCCCAAGTGACACACTGATAATGGTGTGATGGGGACACAGACTTCAGGTTGTCACCCATACAACCTATTGTCCTTTTCCTTTTTTATTACTATAGGAATGTCACTATTTAAACTTGTACTGCTAAAATAGATCTTAAAATGTTTTTGTGCTTCCTATGCTTTATCTTATAACTACGCACTTGGTTCTTTGCTCCTGAAAAAGTTGCTTTGTTTTGTCCTCCCCCCCCAAGAGTTTTATGCCGTAAGAGATGACAGCCATGACTGAGTTTGTTGCGACCACGTACTAATTTCTTCTCCACTGAGAGGGATGCCATCTGGCTATCATCTTTCTTTTGTTAATAGTGGATGTACTTTAAATCATACTTAAATTCTCACCTTCAGTAAGTTGTTGTTCAAGGTCCTTAATCTCTTCAGTCTCCTTAGCAATTCTAGAAAGTATCTCATCCAAACGGCTTTCAAGTTGTTTGTATTGCCTGTTCATCATGTCAAGCTGTTGCTCCTTACCCCGTTTCTGAGCCTTCACATGGGACTGAATTAAAGAAAAAAAAATCAACAAAACCCTAGGTTCTTTAAATTTTTACCAATAATAATTCCTAACATTTTAAAGGAAGAATAAAAAATAAAATACAGTAGTTTACTTTTATTTTGTGTTGGACCCTATATATTGTTTTACACCAATAGTTTTCATTTAAACCTCAAAATAATGATACGAATTATTTTTATTTTACAAATAAAAAAAATTGAGGATCAAGGTGATTAAAAGCTTTTTTCACAGGCACTGCTAGTAGGCAATTAGCTAAATTTAGTGTTACTTGTTAGGTATTAAAATTAATTTAAAGTTAAACTTTTTTCCCCTGGTACTGGGAATTGAATCTAGGACTTATGTACTGAGGTATGTTCCCTATTTACTTTCTTAAATATTTTTACTTTGAGACAGGGTCTTGCTAAATTATTAAGTTACCCAGGTGAAGCTTGAACTTGCAGGCCTCCTGCCTCAGCCTTCCACAGTGCTGGGATTTAAATATCTTTTTTAAAAGTTACCAATGGAGAGCAACAGATGAAACATGGGGAGGGGAAGAGGATGAAAAAAGAATCAGGATGTGTTATGGACATGTACCAATTCCCGTGAGGAATGTAATCCTTAGGTACTGCAAACAGGTACTAATAAGGAAACAGGATCTAAAGAAGTTCCCAGAAAGTTAACTGTTTACACTGACATACAATGTATTCATTGAAAAAGACTAACAATGTATATTCTAAAATGTTAAAAAGGATCATATTGGGGTAGAAGAACTACAGGAGATTTTTTTTTCCTTAAAAGCTTTTTTTATATTAAAAAAGATTTTATAATAATATTTTTTAAATCTGAAAAACATTAAATGTACTTTTAAAAAGGTGTATAATGGAAAACAGAGACTTAAGATTACGCTTGGAATTCAAATTTATTTTCACCGTCTTATGCAAACATTTTGCTTTTACATTCAGTAAAACTAGGAGCTGTGAGGGCTCTCAAAGACCAGTGAATCTCGGGATGGAGGGCTCCAGGGTGGCACACCCCTCCACTGTATCACAGAGCCCTGGTGGAAAACAGTTTTCACACACCCACATGCCGTGTCACACCTTAACAGTGATTGCATTAGAGAGCCACTGCTAACTGAAGAGTGGATTGTATTTCTCAGGTGTGCTAGTGAAAACAGAGAACCAATGATTTAGTCTAAGCCTGCATTTTACAAAGATGAAAAGAAACCAACTCTCGGGTCCATCAAATGATTTGCCCAGGTTCCCTTAGGCAACTGTTTATATGGAGACTAAATAATTCCCCAGAGAACCTTTTTGCTTCCACTCACCCCACCCCCACTCCAGGGCTCTAAATCTGCCCCGACATGATCAGATATTAGAACAATACCTGGAGACTGAGTCCTGAGGACAGAAGACTATCATGAGTCTCAACACCATACGTCAAGGCTCTCAAACCTGAGACCTATTTGATTACAAAAGAACATCTCTCCCCCAGATACTAGAAAGATGTCTTTATTTTTGAAGGTTGTATGAGTGGATGCTTGATGGAAGTTTTTACTTTACTACTGGTAAAATAAACAGGATGTTCAAGTCTTGTCTTTTCCTCACATTTCCAAAATACTTATATGAAATTCTTCTAAAACGTAAGTGCAGATAATTGCTTACATGCTAAAGTCCTAAGTAAATGAGATTTTTATTGCTCAAAAAACAAAAACCCCAAAATACTGCACTCATACCTAAATCAATTATCTTTAAAATTCTCCACTTAAAAGATCCTGCTGAAACCACTTTATATGCAGGATAAAATTTTGGTTCAAGATGCTAATGATGAATATTAAAATCATGCAAGCCACAGTAAATTCTGTGACTTTTCACTACAGTGGAGCTCACATGAGTTACAGGAACTTACATTTCTGACTCCACCTCCATCTAAATCCTTTGTACTAAGAGACAGAAAATAATCATACCTTAACTTAGAATCTCTCCTGTTAAAACTGAGCCGTTGAGAACAGGGGAACTGTGGGTGGAACGCTTTCTAATGCTGTCTTCAAATTCCTGTGCATTTCCCTCTCTGACAGCCACATTTTTGCAAGCGCTTCAGAACCTCTGCAACTTCCCAGCGCTTCAAACCACATTCCGGACCAAGAGTGAAAGACAGCCAAGCCAGCCCAATCACCAACAGTCTCTGCACATAAGCCCCACCCTTCACTCTTTCCTCTTTAAATCATAACACAGGAAACTCCTGAGGGCGGGAGGGCCAATCACGCCTTAACGCTGCAAAGATCGCTACAGGCGAATTCGCTTGAGAACTACAGCCTTTTGCTTCCACTGGGCAATATAGAGCTTCCTTTTAGGTTTGTTCTTGCGATATTTTGCTTCCAGCACAACTGAACTAGTAAAATAGCATTTCGTTATTGCATGGTAACTTTTCCTTTCGAAATCAAATAATTTTTTTTAAAACGCAACTAGGTTTCATTTCTGAGCTAAAATAATTTCTTTAGACTTTTAATCCTTTTTAAAGAAAGTCACTGAGTAGTTTGAGCAAGGGGTCTGCCTCATCGCAAAGGGTTTGGTTTTCGGGGAGGTCTTTTAATCTTTCTAAATTACATTTCCATCCTCTGCAAATTGAAGGGGTGGAGGAATCAACAACCTCACTGAGATGCATGTTAAATTACCTTGCCAGCATATGCAAAATACTAAGCACTGCACAACACACTTAGTGGGCACTTGGCTGTCTTCTATCTTACCTCATCAGAATCAAGCTTTTACTTTTGTTTTGCTGTGTGTGCGCCTGGTGCTGTGAACTGAACCCAGGGTCTCAGCATGTCAGGCAAGTGCCCTACCTCTGAGCAGAAATCCCCAACCCAAGCTTTTACTTTTTACTATTTGCTGTTCAAAAAGATAACTTCATCTGATTAGATAATACAAGTCAGTTAAATAAAACTCTACGTCTTAAGAAAAATATACAGAGATTCCACACTTGATTCTTTCTTTTTTCCTAAAAGGCTCATATCTTCTAGCCTGAAATGGTGGCAAACCTCTGGCATGTGTGCTGCAGCAGGCTGTTTGTATCTCTGAAAGCTCTAAAAGGTTTACCATCACTGCTTGAGGTGAACAGACCACAAGAGATGTCCTCTGATGCTTGGTAACCTTGAGAACTAACTTAGTAGTTCAACCAAACATTTTTAAAGAAATAAATCTAGTTAAAATATTTCATCTTCACTAGCACAGACTGACTGCGGCTACCTTCAAAACTTGGGACGCCATTCCAAAGTTTCATTTAGCTCTTCTATATGAAATTCTTTACAGAAAAACTCTGCATCTTCCAGGAATGTGACACTAAGTTTAGAAAGCAAACACACGGTCTAGGTTTTAATTAAACTTTTAGGTTACAGAACCGGAAGAGGCAGCAAGTGAGCTTGGGGGAAGGGCTTGTGGGGTGGTTTCTTCCTACCTTCAGCAGCTAGATAAACAAAGGGCTGGCCCCTGGAGAGACACACAGCAGTAAGATATATTCCAGCCCTTAGGGTCTTTACACATATTGTAGACTTCTCAACAAATAAATGCAGTACAGTAAGATATTATTGATCTCACCACACATTATAGAATTTATAACAACTGATTTTTCATCTAACAAAAGTTCTTTAATATAATCAAGGCTACTTTTACTTTGATTTCAGTATTAACACTGAACTTTTGTTAGAAATATTTTACTTTCTATGATGATAAAAGTTTATCCTTTATCAAAATTAGTGGTCATTAGCTAGAGGCTTTTATAGGTAAATGGATGCAACTAGAAACCATACTCATAAATGAAATAAATCAGACTCACATGTGTAAACACTGTATTGTCTCACTAATGTAAGACACTGAAAGAGTAAATAAGATCCAAGTTATGTTATATGGAAAGGGAAACAAACCGCTCAAAGAGAAATCACATTGTTTGATCAATTTTGCATGCCTATATCTAGTAATCTGAGCAACTATTTTGAAGATAACACTATACAGTATAACAATCATTGAATTCCTATCTTGTTTTGAAACCCTATATTACTATTTTTTTCTTCTTGTTGTTTTGTTTGCTTTTTGATTTTTCTGTGTTTTCCCTTTAAAAAAAAAAACTAGCTGGCCATATCTACCAAATGCTTAAAAAAATAATCAAGTAACTTGTCAAGCACTTATGGCAATATAGTATATTGTCCTTATCATGTTAAAATTTTATGATTTTTGTAATCTAGAGATCTTACAGTTTTTAAAAGATAATTTTATTATACAAAATATAACAGGAAAATATGTAGGAAATATTTTGACTTATTTCAGAAATATTAAGTAAGATATAGTCAAGACTTCTTAGGGCACTGACACAGACTGGGGCTTGACTGTGTCATCAAATGACCTGACCATGCCTTAGGAAGGCATAATCCAGAGGAATGTAAAACATCAACCAGTTATAGTTGAATATTTGAATAAAGGACTACAAGAGAGGAAGGAAAAGAACTTGGAACTTCTGTCAGTTCTTTCTACTCTTAAGAAAGAAGGTGAGAAAGGAAAAAGAAGTTTTGAGAATATCTTAGAGCAAGATTCTTATGCGCTGAAACTTAGCCATTTAAAATAAATAAGCATAAAATGTAGCCAACATTACCAAAAGCTAACTCCTTCTAAGCCTTAGGTTGTTTAGTTGGACATACATACACTTTTAAATATACATATATATTTATATATAACACATTTTCATATATATACATACACAAGACACACAAATTTGTGCATCAATCTAAGACACTTTTAGGACTATGCTGCTAAAAATGATATAACATACTATCTAGACAGAATAATATTCTAGTCTCCACTGAACAAGTACAAAGTTTAGGCAGGTAGTTGGACCTTAGCCAGCACAGAGAACAAAGGAGAGTGAGTGGGGTCCAAAACAGCATTGTATTCCCAGTTAAGTAAAGAAAAACTGTATAATACATTTATAATCATGTGTTAGATCTCAGACCAAAGCAATCCCACATAGCACAATGACATCTTAATGTTACACACTATACACATTTCTTGGGCTGGGAGCTGTTTTAAATTAAGAACTTATCTTTTGTAAGTTTCTTACATGATTAAAGTCCCTGAAGAAACACTGACCATCTAAAATGGACAGGCGGACATTTTTCAATTTCAAAGTAAATTCTAAGTAAAACACTGATAAGCATCATAATTACCCTAGTTTTCTCTGAACCCCATGTGCATATAAAAATGTATCAGACTTGCACATGGTACAGATGTCTTCAGAGCACTACCTGCCTTCTTGTTCAAAGGAGTAACTCTATATCTTATAATAAATTCTATCAATACTTCCATAGGACCTAAGGGTCTTGACTGAATTCTTCAGTCAGGAGCACAAAGGAAGTGAGTGGCTGATTTCTAACTGCATACCTAGTTTTCTGATAATAAATCTGTTTAATTTACTTACATGCTTTGGGTCTTTGGAATCGAGGCTATCTGTAGCTATCTCCAGATCTTTGATCACCTTATGCTTTTCAGCAATTTCTTGTCTTTGCTTTTCCATCTGCATTTCTAGATCCAGAGCTTCCTGGCGTAATTTATTTAGAAGTTGTATTCTACCACTTAACTGCTTGAAAAGAAGGTCTCTCTCAGCTTCTGAAATCTAATTCCCCCCATGCCCCAAGATATAATTAATAAAGGACAGCAACACTGATTTATAAAAATAACACCTTCTATAATTTAAAAGATATTTTATCAGGTTTTTAAAAAATAATATGTGGGAGTTATCCAGGCACTCCATACATCTTATATTTTTAAGCTCCATAGAAGTAGAAAATCTTGTACAAAAAGTTTCTGATAATTAATACTGTTGCAAATGAAGTTGTCTTTGTAGTATAAGTAATCTGCAAAAGATTAATCATAATCACAGTATTAAAGATAGTTGATTTTATATAGCACTATGTGCTAGGCACTGTTCTAAACCCTTCACACTAATCCTTAAACACTATCTGGTAAAAAGTGCATTTATCTCAGTGTATTGTTTGTTCGAGATAGAATCTGGATGTGTAGTTCAGACTGGCCTTGAACTCATGTAGCCCCGGTGATCTCAAACTCAAGGCAGTCCTCCAGCCTCAGCCTCCCAAGTGCTGGGATGAGTGTGTGCCACCATACCCGGCCTATCTCAGTTTTATAGATAGTAAAACTGAACCATGGAACATTGGATTATCTTGCCTTAGGTCATACTAGAAAGCTATGGAACCAAGACTGTGTAATTTAGATAATTTTACTACTATCCTATGGTGTTCTAATTGGTTTAAAAGGAAGATAGTCAACCAATAAAATCTACAATAGCAATAACAGTATCTGCTGCTTCTAACAGTTTTCAGCACAGATGTATACAACTGCAAAAATGTTTCTTGAAAGTCTGTACAAGAAGTATGAAAATAGTATGCAGTTCCCATATGCACAATACCATAATATGGACATTTTTTGAAAATTCTGCATTATCTGAGAAAATTATCTCAATATACAGAATTGTAAAATATGGAAAACTCATTGAGATTTTATTTTACTGCTAACAACCAGTTTAAAACTTATATTTGTTAGCTAGTCAAGAAACTGTAAAGTGTAAAAACAATGTAGGCTTATATTTACTAAATTAAAATAACCATTTTTCTTCAAGCATATTTTAGAATATTTTAAAATTATATCTGTGAATTTGTCTATATAAAGCTTTTATCAGCACAATTATAACACATTCTTATTTAACTATTAAAACCATCTTGATAGCTCCCTTCAGCTCACCTCCCACTTGAATTCAAATGGAAACCTAGTCAGTTCTACCAATCTGATTAGGAATCGGTCAGCTTTCTGTTTAGGGCCACCTCCATGTTTCTGGTTCAAAGAAGCCATTTTTATCTCTTGCCTAGATTGAACACCAGCCTTCTAAGAGATACACAAATCTCTTTTCTCTCCATCTCTCTCACTCCATTCACTCTTAGGCAACTGCCAATGTGACCTTATATAAAGACAAATAGCATCAGCCATGCTGCTAAACCCTTCAAAGTTTCTCATTGTGTACAGAATGAAATTCAAACTCCTTACAATGGCTTACAAAGCTGGTATGATTTTTAACCTTGTGACTCTTTGACTTCATCTTCTACTACACTTTCCTTCATTCTGCAGGCTTTTAGACCCACAGTCACTCCTGCCTGGAATAGCATTCTCCCATCTCTGCCTCACTGGCTCCTCATTTTTTATGTCTCAGCCTAAATGTTACCTCTTCAGAGACATTTATCTTCACAATCTAAATTATATCTCTTTATTGTCTCTCTCAATTTTTTGTTTTTCCAGCAGCACTGATGCTGTTTAACTTCACATTCCTCTTACTTTTTACAGTAGTTTATTGTCTGTTTCCCCTGTAAGTCTGTCCAGGAAGGAGGGACACATGTCTTTCTATACATTACACAGGACTAACCACCCCCTTAACCCCCATCTATGACTGGGATATAGTAAGTTTCCAGGAAGCTTCAACAACTTCTAGTTACTACCAAGCTGAAAGTAACACTATACTGTATCTTTTAAAAGAATCTATAATCCAAATCCACATTCTCGTTCCGCCAATTATGGTATGAAGTTACCACTATAATTTTGAAATGCTGATTTTTTTACAAGTCATAAATAACTTGCACATTTAAAAATTGTCAAAAGTTTTTTTAAAATGAATTTTCCCCCATATCATGGGTTTGAATTGTTTACTTTATGACACACTGGTAATTTATAAGAATATACCAATTCCATCTTTTGTTGTTGTTGTTGCCTTCTTGTGTACTTGACAATGCTGGTGTTACAGGAGAGATGTCTAGTATTTAATCCAGGTCCCAGGATCTTAGAAGTAGAGGGTGCTCAATTAAGTTACAAGAGATATTCACAAGCAACTTCCTTGAATAAAGTAGCCACTTTCCTAACAAAGTAGGAATACATCTTTCACATAAATTTTAAGTTATTTCTATACATTTTTAAAGTGTCATAGGAGATGGTCATAAAAAAGTTAAATTTAACTGATAAATGCTAGAGTGGTATTTGACCCTGAAATTTATCATTCCATAATTAATCAGACAATACTGATTTAAAATAATGTTATAAAGTGCTAGGGACCACAAATTATAAACCGAATCTAGGGAATGTCCAAAGCTTGTTCTTGTCCTGCCCTTGAGCCAGATTGGAACTCAAAACTTCTCTATTCTTTTCCGGTCAAGATGGAAGCCCTAGGACTAATGACTGCTGTGGTGCTCACAGGGCAAGGTAGGACCTGCTGGAGACGATAAGGCATCTGGGGAAATCAGTTTTCGTACTGCCTGCATCTCCTCCTTGTCCTTCCAAGAATGCTTTGTTCTTACTAGCCCACCACAGTCACCATTACTAGTCCTAGCAACACCCATTGCCCTTTACTCATTGTACTTGACTCAGATGTAATGAATAAATATCAAGGTTCTAGGTGACTCGTAGCCTTCTGTAGCCTTCTGTTCCTCGAGAACAACTGGCATCCCAGATCCCTGCCTGCCCTTCTATTTTCTCTTGCTGTTTCTTCCTGCTGTACACTGTAACTCCAGTCAGGAAATCAGGAACTCATAGCAGGGGTCCCTGATAACTGGCACTGTGCAAAGGGTCACTAATAATAAAGGAAAAGCATATTTTATTTTTCATTTCACTTTAGCATGGATGCTTTGGTTTTTACATACTTTTTTCTGTTGTATAGCTTCTTCCAGCTGTTTAAATTCTGCAGTAGCTCTTAAAATTTTTTGTTCTGCTTTTCCTATTTCATCATGTAGTTCTGACAGTCGGGTTTGTGCTGCAAATTTAAAAACCACACTAACTCACATACGCACACAAGAAACATCTTGAATTCTGAAGTTTCCACAAATTTCTTTTTCGATAACCTCTCCCCTTGGGGGTTAGAGGCCCTGAGGTCTGGTTGACGGCTTTGGCAGAGGAAGGTGTCTGAGCAGACTCAGACTTCCTAAGTCCTTGGCAGACCAAGTGATTCGCCCTGCCTGAACCGTCCTGCTCCGGTCCCACCTTGCAGCCTCCCTCAGCCCACCCTTCACCACTCCCCTGTCACACCTACACGTCCACCCTACATAGCCCCTGCATTTTCTGAAATAAAATTGGATCTGTGCCAACAGCCAGGTCTCCGGAGTCCTTGCTCTGTCGCCACTTAGCTCGGGCCCAGTCTACAGCGAGGCCCATGAGACCTCACTCCCCAAATTAAATTTTGTCACAGATCACAGATATTTTAACAATTAGTTATAATGGCTTTAAACTCTATCAGGTAATCTTTAAAACTAAATTGCCTCATGATATGCTGTAGTACTATAATTGGTCCTTATATTTATAAAATTCTTACCATAAAAGGGACTTTACTTAATATTTCTAATACTAGTGAACTCTGAGACAATAAGGATTTCGCAGCAAATATAAATGTCAGGAAGTTACAACTAGATTCAAGGTATCAAAACTAAAAACAGCACTGCGTTAGAAGTAAATGCTTTATGAAGGGACACTATCAAAAAATTCTTCAGCCACATAGCTGAGTGGAAAACTGATTCAAAATTTGACTCTGGTAGCATCTCTAAAGTGTCTCTTGGCTTGACTTCTTTCCCCAAGTGAATTGTTAAGAGGTGTTAAGATCCCCCCAATTAGACTGGGAGGGGGCTTGGGGAAGTACACTATGGGGCATGTAAGGAAGAGTCAGAGGCCAGCCTTAGGTCTAAGCTGAAGGAAAGGCTCTGCTGCAGCTTATCCAGAGCACTGCTTCAAGTTTTGGCTACACATATGAGATTCAATACAAATGGTTCTACTTGATTCAATTATTACTAATGATCCCTTGAAATGGATACAGTAGTTCCAATGCTTGTTGGCAGGATAAACATGTTCTTGGATCCCCTGGACATGTTGCCATTTTACTGTCAAACACCCATTCTCAAGAATAACAGGAATCTTTAAATACTCATTACTTTGTTTAAATTTTTCATGTATGCAACAATAGCATCAATGTGCCTAATTAAAAAAATTATGAGATAAATTGGCTTATATAGTTAATCTTTTTGTATTTTTAAAGAATTTAAAATATCAGTTTAACCTGCACTTATTTTTTTTTCTCTATCTTCCAGTAGTACATCCAGTGGTGCAACGGTTCTCAAGGTCTCATGATTGTTTCTAAGCTGCTCCTCTTGGTCTGGCTCCATCTTCTTGATCTGTATTGCCTGGGCATTACTGGTAATATAACTCTCTGTAGTGAACATATTTCTCTTGTATCTGGATTTGCCAATGTAAGGGCTCTCATTAGGGGTTTTATCAATTTCAGCATCCTAAAAGCAAAATAAATTAATAGTTTAATCCTAACTTCCAAAAGCCAAACGAAATTACTCATTTTATTAATGGTAAACGTACCTGAACTTGCCTAAATTAATATTAATCCTACATGCCTAGGAGCTAAAAATTTTGTATTATTTTTAATATACGAAAAAGGAATTTAAACTAAAAATGGTCTCAAAAAAGATTCTTCTTCCTACTACCAAAGAGTGATAACATAGACCAATTCATTAAAGAACTGCACATAGGTATGTGATTTTATAATTGCTCAATTAGAAATCTAGGTGTCTTATTTGGATTTTTTATTGATATAAATAAAATCTCAATTTAGAATTTTAATTGTGAATTTAAAACTATTAAACAATACATGATATTGTTGGAATCACCAGGTCTTAGATAGTTCCGTTTTCTACTGTATTGTACCAATAAAGGTTGTTTAATACTGAACCCAATGATAACTGAACAAACCATGCAGGGGAGAAGACTGTTCTATAGTACTGAAGCACTGTCTCAAAAGTTTGGATTTCAGGCAGCTGATCAATCCATAGTCTCAAGAGCAGTAACGGAGGGTTAAGATGGCAGCTTTTGGTAACAGATACAGCTATCAGCACTTTTACCTTTTTAGGACATTGTTCTAACTCACTCAGCCAAATAAATCAATAGACTCCACAAAAATAGTTTACTGTACTTACTGATGCCCTCATAATAAGAAAGTAATGAGAAACAAAATTCCTTAAATATTCCCACCACCTGCCATGCTCTATCCCATCTCATGAAGGCTTTTAATTTTGGATTACTAAAAACAAAAACAAAACAAACAAATGAAAAAGACTCTCACCTCTGAAGGATAATAATTTAGTGGCTCAAATTTAGCATCAATTTTGTAAAAGGCCAGTTCCTGTTCCAGCTCATACTGCTTCTGACACGCTCGTGTTAGTTCCATGTTCTTCCGTTTTAGCTATTGGCCCAATTTGATGAGGCAATATACAGGATCAGTAAGTTAGTGAAAAGGTGCAATGATGTGGCAAGTTTTCATCACAACAACGATATTGTTTTAAAACTACAGCAAATAGCACAACACACGATATTTTACCTTAATTCTACACTATAAAAGAAGAAATACAGATTATTTCAGAAGCAATCACATTAAAAGACCTTTGAAGTTTACATACTATTTCAGAATCTATGAATAAAGATTAAAAGGTCATTTAAATTTGTTTTATCTAACATGAAGATGACTCTGCATCAATTATTTTTAAGGAACTCCTCTAAGTATCTGCTTTCTGATTTTCCAATAATTAGTCCTCATTCACTTAGCTTACTCTTTAGTTTTAATGACAGCTTTAATGTATAGGGTGAATTAGATTTAATAGGAACTATAGAGAAATGATTGCGCTGAATTGAACAGTTGTAGTAATTTGTGATTTAGTGGTATCTTAATTTTAAGTATTCAAAACACCATTTTTGTAATAGAGGGTAAGGAATGTAAGTAAGTTCAATGGAAGCATAAGCTTCCATATGCTATGCATATGCCATATGCTTCCATATGCTATGCATATGCTATATGCTTTGTGGAGCCAAATATGAAACATTAAAATTTTAAGAAAGTAATTCTACTTAACAATGACTCAAAATATTTTCAAGCTGGAAGGAGGATATAAATCATCTAATTATCTGAATTTATAAATAAATTAAATTTCAGGTTAATGAACTAACTTGGCAAAAGTTACATTTAGACTACTAGTAGAAGCTAAATGTTTTGTTAACTACCTACCAATACCTGCCCTCTTTCTACTAAAACAATCCTTTGAGTTCATTTCAAAGGTCCACTAAGTGACTTTGATCCTTTTTCTGTTTTGTCGGTATCTGACAATAGAGACCAGACCAAAAAAAAAAAAAAAAAAAAAAAAAAAAAACCCACACAGGAATAGTTCATTAATATAAAAATACAAGCTGAAGAAAATAAACAAACATGAACATTTTACAAGACTAAGAAATCACAGTCGTGCATGATGTAGCTTACAGTCACCTCCTGATGATCCATCAAAATGGAATCACCATTGTCCAAGAACTCATTGTATACCAGATGCTGCACTGCATGCTCTACACATGCTATCTTATTGAATCTTCACTATACTAAGAGATGGCTAAAGCTGCATAGAGATATTAAATGACTTGCCCAATTAATTGTACAACTGGTAGCAGAAGGAACAGTATTTAATACCAAGTTGCCGATTTGTAACACTCAACCCACTGTCCCAAGCTGCATATGCTTCTAACACTCAGCCCTCTGTCCCAAGCTGCATATGCTGTACTGCTGTGGGTGTTTTAACACATTGCTCACATTGGTATATTCACTGAGTGTTTATAAGTCCCCAATCTCAAGGAAGCAAACTCATGATCAACAGCATCAACTAATATTGAGCTTCTGTCTCCACAGCAAACGATGAGCTTCTACAATATATACTATACTATACTATACTATACTATACTATACTATACTATATAGTAAATAGGAAATTTGAAGCACTTTTGTGTATTTTTATAGCCCTAGGCTTAACATATAGTAATCACTCAAATTTCTGTTGAAGAGATACATAAATAAGAGCAAAATAGAAGTTAAAGAAACTAGAAATTAGGCTAGTTGCAGTATTAGCTGTGGATAATCAAGATATGACTGCAGTTAACATATTTACTAGTAGGAAAAATAATATAAATTATTTCCCCCACATCCAAATTCATTCTCCAATGTACACGTCCATTATAAAAAAAATACATATACATACAAGCACATTTCCCAACAAGGCAAGCCAGCTTCAATACTTAAAACATAAAGAAGCATATTAATGCAAGTTATCATGCAAACCATGAAAAAGCATTATGCAGTTCAGCCCTCAAAAACTACCTTCAACGAGGAATAAAAAATCAGCAGAATACAGCCTGCAAAAAAACCAAGACAAGAGCTAAAAGAAGAAAGAAGCAAACAGATACGGTCACATGGAGAACTCTAGAGAATTAAGATGTAATACTGTAAGTTTCTCTTTAGTGACAACTTACCATAGGAAGATGTGGTTATTAGTACTTGCATTATTTTTACATGGACACATTTTATCATCACTTTATGAATTATAAATTTACCATCTTCCATAACTTTGCTTGATTTATTTCAAATTATTTTCACATTGAAAACTTCACTAAATCTCACAAATCCAAGAGGCTAGCAGTACATCATCCTCATTTGAAAAACAAGGAAACTGAAGTACAGAAATTAAATAACTTGCAAAAGAACGAGGACCGAGTTCAGTTAATATTGATTGGCAGTTGAATATGGGGACTACTATGTTTTAAATGCCCACCAGAAAACTTCTTCAATGCTACTTTTCTTTTATAAAGGAAGTGGTCTAATGCATGAGCAATGAACTTACAGAAGTGGAAAACAATACATTTGTAGATGAGATTTTTATTAGACATTCTACAAAGAAAAATGGAAAATAATTTTAAAATGTAAAGTCTTTATGTAGGACCTACAATTCTCTTTTTTAAAAACATATAACAGTCCTTTGGCATAAAAGAAGAATAAGCAAAAGAATATAAGCTGCCATTTTAAAGAAGAAATACAAATATGAAGTTCTGTTATTAGGTATATAATTACTTGGTATTGTTATGCAACTTTAACTTTTTAAATAACTATGAAATAAAATTTTTTCCAAAAAACTCAAAATAACCAGTAAGGCATACATAATACTCTCCAAATGTTATCAAAACATGAAATTAAAACAACAGTAAGATTCCATTTTCCATCATATTTATAAATTAAAAATAAAAATAATAGGCTGATTGGAAATAGGACTTTTCTACTTACTATCATGGCAGTGTAAATTAGCTTAAGCTTTCTGAAGTGGGATTTTTTGTGATTTTTTTTTTTTTTCTCTTTTTGTACCAGTGATTGAACTCACAACCTTGCACTTGCCAGGCAGGTGCTGTGCTGCTGAGCTATAACCTCGACCCTGAAGTAGGATTTGAATTTATTAAAATCTTTAAAAATTACACAATAATTCTACTTGCAATGACTTACACTAAAAAAATGCTAAGAGCCAGGCATGGTAGTGCACACTTATAATCCCAGAACTCAGGAGGCTGAGGCGGGAGGACTGTCACGAGTTTGAGGCCAACCTGAGCTACACAGTGAGTTCAAGGTCAGCCTGAACTACATAGCAAGACCCTGTCCCAAAAAACAAAAAAAAAAAACCAAAAATAAAGAAATACTGGTGTAAGTACATAAGGAATACAAAGACATGCACATATACAAAGATTTTCTTTATAGTACTATTTCTAATAACAAAAAAGTGACCTAAATATCTACAAGTAAGAGAAGTCTAACTAAATTTGTAAGATTCATTTAATGGAACAGACTTGAAAAAGAATGCAGAATATTTATATACATTTTTTAACTTGAAGAGCTATCCATGTATAATGTTTTGTGAAAGATAAGATGCAGGCTAATAAGATTCCTTTTTTTAAAAAAAATCATAAAACTACTCAAGGGCATATTGTACTTAATTACATATATACTGTATAAATATGGAAAAATAATTATATATTGACATCTGGAGAAATAGGCAAAGGGTATACCTCTTCTACTGTATACATTTGTGTTTTCTGAATTTAAAATAAATATACTTTATGTATATGTGTGTTTCTAAATCATTAATAATACCAATAATACTGGAGAACACTGACTTCTAACAAAAATAGTCACAGAAAAAAAGCAAAATTGTTAATAATTTACAAAACATTTATTCACAGCATAAACATATCAACAACATCAGAAATAAGCAAAAGAGAAAATTAGGCAGATATAATAATATAAGGATAGTGACACGATTTTCAATGGATTGACTAACATGCAAAGACAGTCAACATATATGTTATATTTTATCTTAGTAATAAAAGATGGGCTCTGTGGTCTAAAAAGAACTAGAACTCAGGGAAATTTATTAAATGTTCACACATGTCACATGATACCACAGTAGTTTTCCATTTTTGTATTTTAAACACAAATACTACATGATGACAAGAAGAATTCACTGTTTAAATAAAATTGTTTGCCATGTAATTCTCTACTGGCTTCATTACTCATCAGTCCACTCCACTTTATTACGGACTAGAGAGCAACTGAAGCATGTATCATTTAAAATAACTGACACTGATCTGAAGGTATACAGCTGAGATAATCATAAAACTACCTTCAAATAAAAGGTAGATGAAGGAACCCACAAATGCTCTGCAATTTTGGATAACAAAGCTGGGGAAGCTGTCCTAGCTTTCCATCACATCCCCTTTTGTAGGGCAAAGAGAAGTTCAAGCAAGAGGTAGATGAGAATTTATATGTCAACTTACAACTTCCTGTCCCACACAGAAAAGGGAACACTCTGTCTTAAAAAAAAAAAAAGTAAGTGATTAGGCAGAATGTTTCTTGTTAATAAATTGAATAATTAGGTCAAAATGGCAACCTTGGAAGGGAGATGGAAAAAGGATAATCATATCTAAGATTTCATCACGCACTTGATAAATATAATTCTCTAAATTATCCACAATTTGAATGAGGAATTACTTAAAAAGGTAGATACCAATGATTATTTTTTTTTCCTTCAGAGAAAATAGTCTAATAATTTACAAAATTGGAATGGGTTAAAAAGGGCTTTTTAAGGATTATTTGGTCTATCTTCCTATCTAACATTCTTCATCTTTCTCCTAAACCTTGAGAATATGATCAGCCTCTGCCTGTTTCAGTGAAAGCAAACATATCCTAATTGTCACATTTTAGTTCAGTTAGCAATTTTTTATTACTAAATGAGTACTATTTTCTTATGATTCCATTTACTAATTCATAATTTTATCTCATGGGGCTTTAGCATATAAATTTAATTCCTCTGCTATCCAAAGTTCATTGAATATCTGAGAGAAGGTGTCACAGCCCATGAAGTCTCCTTTTCTGCAGCCTGGACACTGCTGGTCCTTTAGCCATTCTGCATATACCACGGTCTCAAAACCTTCGAAGCCCCTCAGTCACTTTCTCAAATTTATGCTATCTAGTTTGTCCAAATCTTTCTCTGTTTTAATAACTTTTCTCCTATTTTAACAACAAAACCAATTACATAAAATTCAGACATCATAGATATGCATAAAGGCCAGTTTGAAAGTGTTCTATAACTACTACTCAGAATGAGTACTTCCAGAGTTTGGTAAAGTTCTGCTTTTTCTCCAAGTATGCTGTTATGCATTTTTAACTATATAATCATACTTGATTTACTGTTTTGTGACTTATTTTTCCTCACAAAATAAAATGTGTGAGACATCTTTCTATGTCATATATTCTGTTCAACCACATGCATGTCCACTGACAAGACATTTTAGTGATTCTCCATTTTAAACAATGTTGTAGTGAATATCCTTTTATGTACACAAGGTTTATCTATGTGTACATATATATACACACATGCACACACATATACATATACATATTTAAGATTTATACTTTGCTACCATTTATACAGGATATATTTTTGGAATGGAATCCCTGAGACACATGGTACGTCTGTTTAAAATGGCGTTAATTTTGCCAAATCACCTTTTAAAAGTTTTTGCCAATGTACAGTGTTAACCACAATGTTTTTGTTTGTTTCTGGTACCAGGGATCAAACTCATGACCTTGCATTTGCCAGGCAGGCACTTTTGCTGCTGAGCTAAATCCCCGGACCCTAAAATGTTGTTATTTTAAAAAATACACACACTAGTGGGACAGGGGAGAGGCAGAAAGAAAAGATGGAGCAGGAAGCAAGGGCATCTAGGAGAGGTGAAAGAAAAAAATACGGTATCTAGAGAAGTCTTAGCAACTCCTCATAGTCAGGTTGTATCAAAGAGTAGACCCCTCTGTACTGGACAGCATACTTCACAAAATACGACTCCGGAAAGCAGGCTCTGAGTAACCCCTATTATACAATGCACAGTCAATTACAAGTCATGAAGCCTTTTGCACATATTTCTCTTAAATCACATCATCCCTATACTATGGTCAGGAAGTTGTATTTTTAGACCCCAGGGTAAAGCACTCTATGTTAAGAGAATATAGCCAACCACAGATAAAACACAGACTTACCAATTCATTTTTTGTGTTTAGGTCATTTTCTAGTTCTTCACAGCTCTGTTTCTGTAACATGGCTTCCTCTTTTAATGATTTGTTTAGTTTATCTTGATTTTTAATTTCCTCAAGGAACCTTTTCTGTATGTTCTTAAGCTCTTCAGTTTCTATCATCTTCTTCTCCAGGTCTCTTTCCAGTCTTTCTACCTCTTCTGTTGATAAAATGTAATAGTTTATCATTGTATTTTCTAACTGGAAGTATTATTTGGATGACCTTTTTAAAAGATAATACTTCTTTGTATTTAGTGTGCTGATAAAGAGTTTTTCCAATTCCCTATAACAATGCAATACTGTATTTGATTTTTTGTATGTATTTTTTTATTTTAAAGAGGGTAAAATTAAACACAACAAAACAGAACACAAGAAAGCAATGTAAGAGACATAAATTTCAAAGTAAGACAATCAGAGATCTTCACTATCTATCATATTGTCTCTTGTTTTCTTCCAAATAGTTGTCCATATCTTCACATACAGAAAATTCACAAGAAACAACAGGAAGGCATTTTAGGTCTTCAAGACCAGACAACAGGGAAGCCAACAATGACTGTCATAGTGTCATTGTCATTCTCTTCAAAATAGCTGTCCATACCTTCAGGTATGTTGAACTTAAAACAGGCTAAAATCACTCTGAACAAAGAATAATAGTAATGATAGAATCAGCACTGGGTACTGTAGTGTCTCTTTTTCTTCAAAGTAGTTGTTCATTTCATTATGCATTATATAATTGGTTCTCGTAAACTGTTTATAAGTTCTACACATGCATGAGTCTCTACATGTATATCTATCATTTCTGTATTAGAGGGAAAAACAAAACAAAGCAAGACAAAACAAAACAAATTCCTAGAAAAACATGAAACGAAAAAGTCATACAAAACCGCAATACAAGGTGATCTACAATAGTTACTACAATGTCTCAGCAATATATAACAGTATTAATAAAAGCAAAACATTGGAGACATTATAAGACTTCAAAAGCAGGTAATAATCAAACCAGGGTGGGTATCCTAGTGAATCTTATCATCTTCAGTGTAGTTGCCTATACTCTCAGACTTGATACTATCAATCATAACAGATTCAAATAAAATCAGTCAATATGAAACAGCAATCTAACAAACCAGATTCAAATAAGATCAGTCATAATAAGACAGTTTAAGTTATACAGAGCTTCTGATTCAGTTCATAGGAAATTAAGGATGATTACTGTAATATATCCTGCTATTTTTGGGATAGCTGTCTGTGCCATCAAATCTAGTGCAAGTAGACAAACTGGAACAGAATATAATCCATCTAAACAGAGTGGTGAGAATAATGTAGATTTTAAATCTTGATAAACTATTAACAATATCCTCTGGCTTCCTTTTTTAGACAATTCCTCCCCTTTCACTCTCACAGGGTACACTGCACATTTTGGGTTCCACTAACTCCCTCAGTTTTTAGATTGGGGGGAGCAACCTGCTATTTACCCTAACTGGTTCTGAACCTTCTGACTCCTGGGCTTGATCTTGAGTTGTATTCCTTTACCTATAAAAGCCTCAACGTTTTCCTTCATTACAACTGAGTAGTTCTCTACTGCACAAAAGTATCATGTCTTTTCAACCTATCTGTAGGTGCTAGTTGAGTCACCCCATTTCTCTCTGGTTCCCTGCCACATAAAACATTGTTTTTTCATATTTGACTTTCTGTCCATAACCCTCTTTTAGGTTAATTATGTTTCCAATACAGAGCATATCGATGGACCCTATCTCGAGCTACTCTGCCTATGTTTCTTTTTGTTAGTATATCAAGGCCATCTATGTTAGAAATTATAGCCAACCTTCTCTGCCTCATTTCTGCTATGCAATTTTTCTGCCATTGGTTGTCTACTTTCCTCCTTCATTCCACTGTCTGCCTGTATTTGATTTTAGTAATTATACGTCAAGGGCTTATACAAAGAACTGGCAGCGCTCCTCATCTATACACATCTCCCTGCAGCTTTCCTGAAATGACTCAGGTTCTTTAGATTCGCAGGACTTATCATAACCTTTCCCCGGAACTGCTGTCATATATCTCCTAAGGACCATTTTGCATCCTCTAGGTCTTAAGGTATAAATTTTGTTTTATGTTGTTTTTGAGATACAGTCTCACTGTAGTTCAGGCTGGCCTTGAGTTCATGGCAATCCTTCTGCCTAAGCCTCCCGTCATGGTTTATGTTGGTGGCCCCCAGGCCTCATGTATTTGCATTGTACATTTGTGAGTGGTTCATTGTCTAGTGCTTGGATTGATGGTGTCAGTGCTACACCCTCCTAGGGGGTGGTGCCAGAATGTGATGTAATGGCAGGAAGAAGGTGTGTCTCTCTCTTTTGCCAGTTTCTGCCTTGCTGTTTTGCAGCCGCCATGAACTGCGGCCCTGCCATGCCACCCTGCCTTGGAGCCAACTGAGTATGGACTGAAACCTCCAAAAACTGTAAGAAATAAACTTTTCCTTTCCCAACTTTGGGCATCAGGTATTTTGTCCCAGCAATGAGTAAAAAGTAACTAAGACACCTCCCTAGTGCTGGGATTACAGGCATGCACCATCATGCCTGGTTTAGGTCTTAAACTTTAAAAATCGTTTTGAGAAGCCTGTTCCAGCCCAATCTTCTGCACAGGTTAGATCCTTGATACAGATCTACCTTGTCACTGTGAACTTGTGCTCTGATTCTTGTCACACAGGAAGGTATAAAATGTGATTAAATAACCTGGCTGTGTTCCTCATTAAAGTTCATGAAAGCAGAAACTGAATCAATCTGGTTCACCACTGGATCCTATGAGCCAGCACATTAAAGACTCCTAATTAATATTTCAATGCACTGATGAATGTGTACTTTACATATTTCCCACAATAGTGTATTTATATGATGAGTTTCTATGCATTATTTATATTTTTAATGATTCCAAAACATAAACTTCACAATGAAAAATGCAGAGTTTTGGGGATTCTAAGTCAATAAAAATTTACCATGCTTCTTAAGTGTTGAATCAAATTATATGAAATTGTTATTTTTAATAGTCAAAAACGGACTAAGTCAATTTCAAATCATTGAGCATACAGGCTCATTACCCAACACTCTAAAAGTCATTGTTTCTAATACTCTGATTCTTCCTCAAACCTCCTTATACTCAACGCAGTCCCCTTTTCAGCTAATGACCACCGCGAAAAAACAGACCTCAGTAGCAATTCTTATTTTCCCAACACCAGCAATAAAATTACCTATACCTCATAGCATAACAGATCTCTTCTCCCTTTACTGAGAGTGTTCCTCCTGCCAAGGGACAATCTCTCCTAGTTTTCTCTAGTCTCATTCTCATGAATTTCCATGGAACAAGAGCTCTGAGGCATGATCCGTTCTCCCACTCCCACTGCTCCTGGATATATTGGTTGTTTGTTTCTTTCAGTATTGACTTTGAGATTAACTGCACTTTGTTCTGGCCACTTCTTCTTCTGAGAACTACTGGTGAATTTTTTTTTTAATTTTTAAACTTTTTAAAAAACTTATTAAGTATCAAAGCAAAGAAATTGTAGAAGGAAATTTCAGATCTTCAGTCAAATGTCTCTCTGCCATCTCTAATCTATTAGGATCCAGCATTTATCTCCACCTCTCCTTAACTGCTCCCATAAAGATCATCACAAGGTGCCAATTTAAAACACTTTTCTGCGTGCACCTTCCTTCTCATCTCAGCAACATTCAGTATGACTGACCACTTGCTCTCTGCATTTTCATAACTAATTATTTCCTGGGTTTCCCATACCTTACTGGCCTATTTCTCTTTCCTTAGCAGGCTGCCTGTCTTCCTCTTCCCTCTCCCTTACTGAATGAGCAAACTGACTCCCAAGGAATTATGTGTTATTTGTATGCTGTTAATTCTCAAATTGATGCAAGTTGAATACATCAAAATGTCTGGGACCAAAAGTTTTTCAGATTTCACAGTTGTTTTATTTTGTTTTTTCCAGATTTCAGAATATCTGCATTTACATGATGATATCTCTTGGGCATTGGACTTACATCTAAATACAAAATTAATTAATGTTTCATATTCCACATATCCTGAAAGTAATTCTATTCAATTTTTTAGTGTGTCTTTGTTTCAACCGTGGCCTATCACATGAGGTCAGGTATGGAATTTTCTACTTGTCAACACTCAAAAGGTTTGGGATTGTGGAGCATTTCTAAATTTTAGATTTTCAGATTAGGGATACGGAACCTGTATTTCCAGTCCAGATCTCACTGAACACCAGACTCACATTTCTCACTACTTAGTTGTTTCACATGTTCAAACTCAGTATTTTCCCCTCCAAAAACTCTTTAACCTGTGGGCATAGTGGTGCACACCTGTTATCCCAGTACTCTGGAGGCACAGGTAGAGGGAGTATAGTAAATTCAAGGCCAGCCTGGACTATGCAATGAGTTCAAGGCCAGCTTAAACTACCTAGCAAGAACCCGTCTTAAAAATAAAACAACCCTGAATTCTCTCATTTTTATAAATTGTATCATCTACTAGTCATTTAAGCTAGAATCCTGGAAATTATTCAGTTTTTTTTTTTAATCGGTACCAGAGATCGACCGTGCACTTGCAAGGCAGGCGCTTATGCCACTGAGCTAAATCCCCAACCCCAATTATTCAGTTCTTTAGAAAGTGTTGCTGATTGTATCTTCGAACTTTAACTACTTAGTTTTCATTTCCACATTTAAAACTGAAGTATAGGTTACTCTAGCCTGGATTAGAAATATGGTCTCTACAGGGTCCCTTCATCACTACTGTGTGCTGGTCCCAGTTACTGTCCACTCTACATCAAAAATGGTGCCCTTAGTGTATAAATGGCATCATGTTAATAGCTTTATACAGCCCCTGAAATAAAATCCAAACCCCAAAACTTTGTTCTATTTTAAAGCTCCCTATTTCCAAAATTATTCTTGTGCTTCCCTTTGGTCATACTGATCTTTCAGTTATTTGAACTCAGCAAGGTCTTTATAATCTTCAAATGTTGCTCCCTTTTCCTCAATGCCATTCTCCACAGGACTAACCCTTTCTTTTTTCTGCCTTCAGCTTAAATGTCACTTGCTTAGAGAGCCATTCCTTTATACCACACTACAAAGAGGGCTCTCCTCTGTTGCTTCACCTTGGTTTCCTTGCTTTTTGTTTGTCCTCTCCACAAAAACATAGGTTGCATGAAGGCCAGTACCATACATCTTGCTTACTACTATTTTCTTAGTGCCATGTACTTGGTGCACAGTATATTTAGTAAATATTTAATTTAATAATTGATTTATAATACCAATTTCCTTGAAAGTTTTTATAGCATTATTAAGTTTATGGTACAATGTATTTTTCTAGACAACTTCTGAAAATAAAGGCCTTTCTCATTCAAATTTAGATTTTTTTAAAAAGTGTCATCTTACCTAAACTGAATCTCTCAAAAGCTTCCCGTCGATCCTGAGTAGTTACTGGCTGACCTTCCAAACTTTCCAGTGAACGGAGGTGGAAAATGATAAACTGGAGGTAATGAGGAAGGGCCACAATTGGATTTTCAAGTAGGATCAGAGCACTCAAATCTTGAAGTGGTTTCAACTTGCTTATATCTTGGAGCTGAAATGATATGACAGTAATATTGGTATAATTCACCTTAAAAATCATAAACTAGCTAAAGAAAGGGATGAATCAAGGAAATTCCCCTAAACATGGCAAGAAACCATTCATGAAAACCATTACTCAAAAGTAGCGGTATGAGGAAGGAATAGAAAGAGGACAAATGAGAATGCAGTGTATCAGGACAGTATTAAGCATTTTTAATATCATTTGATTTGTGACTTCTCACAATCACCTATAATAAAAATATCATCTTAATTTTATTAAGAAACAGGTTCAAAGAGGGTAAGTGGTATGTCTGAGTTCAGAGCTTCGAAGTAAAATGAAACAGGATTTGAATTCCTTTGTCACTTTTTTTTTTTGGGTACTGGAAATTGAACTCAGGACCTTGTGCTTGCGTCTCTGAGCTATGTCCCTGGCCCCAAGCCTTTGTTACTCTATATCTATTGTCTTCTAACATTGACTGCACAAACTGAGAACTAAAAGATTTCAGTAGATCTTTCAATAAATGAGTTAAAAATGATGGCCAATAGACACAAGGACATGTAGATGCCCACATTTTAAAATTAGGAGTCTTATATGTATTCATAAAAGGATTTTTAAAAAGTTGAGCAGCACTACTCTAAATAGTTAACACAAATAATCCTTTTCTCCCAAATAAATATCCATCAGTCTTAATGATGCCAATGTCAAATATAGAACATCACAAATAAATAAATAGTTCTTGAATGATTTTTATGTTACTCAGCTCACACTGAGTACTACTTAAAGATCAACTATGAAGGATCAATTACACCTCTGAGGAATATTTGTGGTAAATTTAAGGCTCAAAGCTACTTCTTCGCATCAGGCACATAAGCTTCAAGCACTCCAAAATGATTTTGTGCATGACAAGAGGCTTGGGCTCTGAGGCTCAGGGGCTCTCATGGTGAAAGAACAGTTTCTTGTCAAAACTTCATGAATATGAAACAAAAAGTGTAGGCACTGTTTATAATACAGCATTAAATAAATACTGCTTCCTATTATTGGGCCCATGAGTAGAAGTTTAAAAAATATAACCTTACACTTAACAGTATTTTAAAGTTTTAAAAATATTTTCATATATATCATTCAATCTGAGCTTTATACTACTAGCAAAGGAGGAAGAAAACAAGTTATTTATTGTACTTCAATTTAAAAAGTGAGTTTTACAAAGATAAAGTCAAAGAAGGCAAGTCTAGGCCCATTTTTGAAGTTACGTCTTTAATTTTGTGTTCTATGACTAATGTTCATTAAATTATAGCATGATTTTTCCAATTTCAATACACATTTAAAGAAATAAATGTATTTACTTAGAAAATTACTGAACAGCTAACTGTAAATAAGTATCAGGAAAAAAAATCATAAATTAGACTTCAGAGAAAAATATGTATCATTAACCAATTATGTGATAACAAAATTACTGTTAACAAAATTACTGTAACAAAAAACTAGTGACCACTTCCTTTAATACCCGGTATTACAATCAAGATTAATTCAAAAGTCTGAGAACTTTACTGTACAGTAATTTTATCTGGAAAAAGAACTCTACTATCCACTCAGTAATATGGCACAAGTTGTAGCTTTGTATAAGAGACTTGACCTCTCTGAGGCTTTACTTGTAAATGGTAATAAGGACTCTAAAACGATAAATGTGAAAATGCTAAAAGATCAACTCTTAGTTGTTATGGAATCTATCAATATGAGAACGGCCTGTATTTAATTACTATAGAAAATCCTGGGTTTTACTGGAATTTGGTCTTGGGCCAACGGACTAACAAGAAATCCCATATATAAAAAAAGAAAAACTTAGGTTTCTCAATCAACAAACTCTAAAATTTGAAAAACAAATCCTTACTATTTTGAATAACTTACCGATGATATTTTGTTGCCTTTTAGATTGAGGACTCGTAGAGATTTCAATTTCTTCCCTAGCCATATGGGAATATGCTCAATTTCATTTCCTGCAAGGTTTAGCTTTTGTAGATTACAGAGATTTTCTATGCCTTCGATTTTGCTAGAAATCAAAGGTCAAAAGTCAAACTTAATGAAATACAATGATGAAGTTCTTCCATTCTCATTTTAATAGCCATGGTTCTATGTAGGGTTAGTTTTCACAACTTTCATGTATCAACCATTCTCATAAAAGAGAATAAAGTAGCTAAAAACAAATATACCATCACAAGTAAACTGCCAACCCTTTAGCACTAAGCTAAGCCCAGTAATTGCAACAATCTTATTATCAAAGTGTAAGACCCCATAACATAGATAAGTATGTCTACAGCAATCTTCCTGCAACTGTGAAAGGTACTAGCAGACAGCCAAGGGAAACTAGAAAACTCAATAGCACATGCTGTGCTATGTCCTACAGTCCTGCCCAAGATTATCTCAGAAAGATTAATTGTGGTAGCAGGATATGGAAGGCCTTCAAATGATACTGTGCTTATCAGTACCAATATTTTAATCAGAATATTTCAATTAATATATTACCCATATTGATAAATTTACAGTGATTAAAAATTTTTTGAAGCTATTAGCAACTTAATTGTTGATTTCTTTTTCTTTCTTTCTTTTTTTTTTTTTTTTGTGGTACTGGGGATCAAACTCACAACCTCGCACTTGCCGGGCAAGCACTTGTGCCACTGAGCTAAATCCCCAGCCCAACTGTTAATTTCTTGATCAATTTCCCATATAGGGCAAAATTTCTAAGCTTCTCTATTTTAATTTTTATATTACTAAAATTATTTTCATCAGGATTTTCTTATACAAATTTTATATTACGATTTTGATAAATTACATTTTATTTCCATTTCATTTTTGTCTTATTAGAACTTCTGCAACTACTAGTTGTTTGGTTTTGATTTGTTTGCCATCATATTCATCAAGTCTTACTGCAGGGGAAGCATATACATTATGTAATATTTCTAATACTGGCCACAGCGGGTGTAGCTCAAAGATAAGCTACACACTTAGCATATAGGACGCCCAAGGTTTAAACCCTAACTCCAAAAAGACAAAAACAAAATAAAAAGATTTTCAAGATCTGACTCTTCATCATTTTGTCTATAATAAATCTGAAACAAGACTAACAGCACATTTCTTACAGAAATGAGAACGAGTATCAATAAAGATCAAGCGAGTTGAAATATCATTGAGATCAAAATGGCAGGTTCAAACATTCTGCTTCACATCAATGTTCTTTACACAATAAAGCAATGAGTCTTAAGACATTTGGGGAAAATTTCCTGCTAAAAATGGAATTAAGATAAAACTTCGTACTCAAAAAAAAAAAAAACTGCATCTTCAGTAAGCTATATAAAAAGTATTATTGTTTGTAAGTATGGCCAAAACATAAAGATAGGTGAAGAGCCAGCCTATCAATCGATAAGGATCAAAACATCTGCTTTTCAAAAGACTCCTTCACAAAGAGATAGCACTAGACAACTCCCTAATAAAAGACACCCTATAACGCTCCCTGAAGTATTACTCACCTGATTTTGTTGTATGATAAGTTGAGTTCTCGTAATTTTAACAGCTTGTCCACTTTCTCAATCTTTTGTATTAGGTTATAGCTGAGATTCAGCACTTCAAGCTCAATACATTTTTCCAAATTCTCGATATACTACTCAGAAACAAATGAGTAAACATTTTACACAACAGATACCTTGACATACAAGCACAACATTTAAGTATGTACATCATGGGCTTCTGTGATTAGCCATCCAAGAATATTCTTTTACTGCTTTCTAAGACAATCCTAGTGCAACTCTCCTTGACAAGGAACAACTCTTCTCAAGTCACCAAACCTTATTTCTCAGTAGACAATAACATCTACATACTAAGCAGCTTCAATTGTCTAAAAAGATTTCTCCCACTATCATTTCCTCTACCTCAACTTTTCTGTGCTTCTTCCTCTCCTGTTCAGTCAATATATCTTCTACCACATCAATGTACTCAAATAATACTCTCCAAAATTATCATTCATTCATCCATTCCACAAATACTTATCAACATGGATTATATGTCAGAAGCTGTAGTAGGTATAGAAAATATAGTGGTGAATAAGGAAAACAAGATTTTTGTTCTCATCTGCAGAGTCAGACAATAAGTAAATAAGCAAACAAGATATTCAGACATTAGATAGAATTAACAAAATGACAACATCTTGTGACAAAATGCAAGGCAGATTGTATCTGTTGTGTACACTGCTGCAGCACTACTGCTTGGGATACAGGGATGCTAAATTAATATTTCTTGACTGAATGAAGAGAGGTTGAATAATTATGATTACCTTAATAACAAGAAGCCAGTTGGATGGACATCTGAGGACAGATAATACCATACTGAGGGAAAAAATGCAGGGGCCCTGTAGTGGTTGATTGAGTGTGTCAACGTGAGACATTTAGAAGCTTAACTAAGTGAGTTTAGCAACTCTACATCCCAAAGTATAGAATACCCATCCTATGGTGGCTCATCACCTGGAGGTATAAAGGGAAGGAAGAAGGACAAACACATTCCATTATTTGGAGAAGCTCCAGTCTTCGCCTTTGGTTTGGACGTCATCTGATGGCTTCCAGTGTAGACTCTTCAGCCTTCCATCTTAGAGCCTTCAGCCTTCTGTCGCAGACCCATCAGCCTGCTGGTGTGTACTCGTACAAGACACTAGGGTGAACTCCAGACCTTGGATTAAATCCTTCGGCCTCCAGTGTGTAGACACCCTCTGCACATTTCCTCATCCAACTCTGGCTGACCACTGTAAGCCAATCTTGTCATTTCTTATATTTGTTTTCTCTAGTAAAACTGATTAATATAGAAATTGGTACCAGAAGAATGGGGTCATTGCTGTGTTGTTGCTTGGCCATGTGACTTAAGAGCCTTGGAAACTAATTTGGAAAGCTTTTGAGAGACTGGCCAAAAAGACAACCCCTGTATGCTGTAAACTATATTGGAGACTCTGGTCAGAACTTGGAAAATCAGAGTACTGAGGGAAACGCTGCCGGTTAAGATGAAGCTCGGAAGGCTTCTGTTGAAAAGGACTGCAATGGCTGCTGGAGTCCAGGTAGTATATTGTGCTTTGGCTGAAAGTTGATCTTCATTTTGTTTGTATTTAGAGATACTACCTGGTGGCAGAAAAATTTCAGTGCAGTCTACTGTTGGGATGGTAGCACAGTTACTTCTGAGAACTTCTGACCAGATCTATGTTGAAAATTTAGAGCAAAGAGCCAGTAGAGTAATTTAAAACATTTGGCCAAGAAGAAGGCTCCAGTGGAATTGTGGATTGCAAAGATGAAACAGAGAACATGGTTGTTTAGAAGAACAGGGCAATGGAAAAATGAAGAGTATATTTGAATTGCAGGAGATCCTCATATTTTAGTCTTGCCATGCCATGCTAAATGTTAATGGGAAGCAAGGACTGTGATTGTAATTGTTCTTTTAGTTTGATTTTAATGTTGTTTATATGTTTGTAACCAGGTTAATTAATCAAAGAATTGTGTTTTAAAGTTGAACCTTGGTTACCCTTTAAATATTTTGTTTTTGGTGCAGGAATAAATATAAAAAGAACTGCATATATGTAATTATTGTACTAATGTAAATTTGAATAGATCAAGATATATTAAATTTTACAAATCTGCCACTGAAGACTAGTTTAAGGAAATGTGTGTGGTTATTAAGTTGACCAGGGGTGGATTGTTATAGATTAAAAACTGGTGGTCAACTTAACGCCAGCGGAATTAAATCAGCATGGTGCTAAGCATAGATGGTCACCTGAGGAAAGTTGCCAGCATAAACAGACATGGAGAAGGAGAAGGAAGGCATTGAGGCATTACGGCCTTGTGGGCTCTCCTATGTGTTGCTGTTTGAGCTATTGGCTCTCCTGGAGAAGCTCTGGTCCTCACATCGAGCATTGCTTCCTGGCTCCAGAGAGGAAGACGTGTGCCACTTAATCTCCAGGATGAACTCATCATGCTGGCTTCCTGGCGTGTACTCGACTGTGCTTACTGTCAGAGGAGCTCAGGGCCTCTGTGTCGCTGAGGATGGCTGTGGTACTTTTCAGGGCAGCCTCGGTCTTTATTATGAGCGTGAGTTCTCAGCTCCAGTGTAGAACCCTCAACCTACCAGCACAGCTCCTTCACCCTGCTGACTTTCTATCTTCTACCGCTGACCTTTGGGCCTTCCCAGCATGGATCTGTAAAACAGACTGGCATGAGTCCTTCTTGTGGGCTCTAGACCTCCAGCTGGACTCGTAGGAGGCATTGTCATGGATTCTGGGTTTTCATATGGACTCATGTAGGACATTGCTGTGGGATTCAGGCCCTTGGCTGAATATTCCATGTCTTTGGTGTTGTGGATAGATTTCCTACACCTTGTGTTAACTCTGGGTGACCATTATAGAATAATATTATAAATTCCATGTCCTGATTTTAATTGTTCTCCGCACAACCCCTAATTATAACAGGTCCTAACAAAATGAACTTGGTAGGTTTGAGAAACAAGAAATACTTTTTAAACTGCCAAATCCACTGATTTCCATTTTGTTTTGACTATCCTGTGACATTCTTTTATCATCTATTTCTGCCTGAATTTCCCTCCTCTTCATCCTTCTCTCATCATGCTTTGGGATCGTCTCGTCCAAGAGCTCCTCCAGACTTTTTCATGGGATTGGCCTTACCTGTGCATGTTCTCTGATTCTCCTCTTAGTCCTTGGTATTCTTCTCATCAAGCCCCAAATGCCCAGAGATTGGAAGCTAAACTTATTTATCTTTGCATCTACCTCTACAGTTTCACATAAGCCTGGCATATAATAGCACACGGTTAAGTATTTATTAATTTGACATTTCCTTTTTGCAACTTTTAAAACACCAGCATGTTTCCTTTTTTTTCTTTTAATTATACAAAGGCCTGAATGTATGGCAGCAAAAATTTCAAATGCAACAGAAACACTCAAGTTCCCAAATCCTCTTCCCAAATACCACTCTGTAAAATTACACTGCTCCTTGTGAACAGGTTGGTGTGTATAGCATCCAGCTGTTTCTGTTCAATTTCATCATATATAAATAATTTTGAAAAATATTTTGAGACATGCTAAGTAAAACGATTTAGCATTTATGTTCTCTGAAACAACTATGGACATTTTTCCATCTTCATAGACTGAGCTCTAAATCACATTGAAAAAAATGTATTTCATGGTATGTTCAGTATTTCATGGTATGTTGTACTATAGTTAAGTCAATCTCTTACTGACATTTAATTAATCCCAGTTTGTCTTGTTTTTGTTCTTGTTTTGATACCAGGGATTGAACTCACAACCTCATACTTGCCAGGCAGGTACTTGTGCCACTGAGCTAAACCCCCAGCCCATTCCCAGCTTTTCTATTTAAATAATGTTTAATAAAAAAATACCATAGTGAGACTTTTGTATACATGTACAAATACTATCTGTAGGATATAGAGAAATAGAATTTCTGGGTAAGGGACATAAATTCAGTAAGCATAAACGTAATTACTAGATCAATGATTAAGCACATTTAAAATCCTGATAAACACAACCACCTACCTAAATGCTGCATCAATTTTATGTCCTTGGGCTGGGGATTTAGCTCAGCAGCATAAGCACCTGCCCTGCAAGTGTGCAGTTGTGAGTTCGATCCCCGGTACCAAAAATAAAGTAAAATAAAATACAATTTACATGTCCACAAGAACATGAGACTATCCCTTTTTTTTTTCCTCCTCCTTTGGGTACCTGGAATCAAAATCACAACCTGATGCTTGCCAGGCAGGCGCTTATGCCACTGAGCTAAACCCCCAGTGAAACTACCCATTTCCCATGCCTTTTTGACCACTGAAATAATCATCTTAAATTTATCCATTAGATGCACAAGATGAAAATTATTCTCAAACTGTTGTTTTCACATTTCTTTGATGTTAATGAATTGAACACATTTTCATGTTAATACTGATCACTTACAGTACTTTTTGAGTTGCCTATTCATGTCTGTTGCACATTTCCATTGTGCTCTCTCCTGTTTTTACTGAATTGTAGGAAACCTTTATATTATGTGAATTTTTTACAGATGTTGCCAGATTTTTACTTTTCTTTTAACTTTTAAAAAGACATCCTTCATTAAACACAACTTTTAAATGTGTATGTAGGTTAAATCTATCAGTATTTTTCCTTGTGGTACTAGGGGTTAGTATTTGCTAAGGATAGCCTTCCCTACTGTAGTATTTTTAAAATATTCTATATTCTTTCCTAATACTTTTATAGTATTTTCTGTTGCTCTGTTTTTATTTATTTATCTCTTTTTATTTATCTCTTCCCATTCCTGGAATTAATTTTTGTAAATAAGGTAATAAGTTTTTTCAATTAAAAAACTAAGCTATTAACAATGTATTTGTGTTGTATAGTTATGAAGAAAGTAATGAACACTCTAGACAAGGATAGTAAACTTTGTATGTATAAGCCAAATAATAAATATTTTTGGCTTTGTGAACCATATAGTCTCTGTGACAATTACTAAGCTTTCCTACCACAGGGCACAGCCACAGACAATAAATAAATAAATATGGCTATGTTCCAATAAGGCCTTAGTTATAAACCAATCTTACCTGCAAACTGTAGCTTATCAATCTCTTTTCTATCAATAATATATAGAACACTAATAGGGAATTATGAATTTGGAGATATTCTTTCACTGGAAATAATAAAAAATCTACTATAAATTAGGTAACATAAAATAAGATCAAAGCCTTCTTCTCTATTCCTTTTTTGGGGGGGTACTTTTAAAGTACAAGAAAATTAAAATCAATGTGCATACTCAGAAATTGTTGGAAACTCACCCTGAACTTCTTGCCACCATCTTTAGAAAGCGAAAGGTTCAGCGATTTTACCAAGGCCAAATTGTCCTGTTTAGTGAGTTTTTTAATGAGGGCCTCTGTAATATATCGGATTCCTACTCGTGAATCAGATGCTGAAATTACAGAAAGATATTTATCAGTAGAGGGAGACATGAATATATAAAAATCATTTTGATACTACACAACAAAAAGGTTCATCCATATAAATATAAAAAAATAAAAGTTAACCTACTTCTAATTACAAACCTTACTAATATTTTGTTGTACACTACTTCATAATAATGTCATATTGTATACATTTAGCTGCATCCCAAGCTTTGTGCTAAATGTCTGCCATTTAAAATTTTTAATTTTTATATAAACCTTGGTATAGAAATTATTAATATTCTAGTTTATAAAGAAGTATTTGCATGAGATCTTACAACTTCCAGAGAAAATAAAGATTCCTCTTTCTGGAAACTCCCTTCCCTTAATTGGTCCAAATGGCTTCACTCTTATCCAAAAGCCTCAGTCGTCTGTTCTTACATAATTTCTTTCAATTAAAACCATCATTTCTAGTATCAGGATGGGTGTTACATTAGGACCAAAAATATAAGCTTAATATGTTCCACCTCTACCTAAGCATATTTGGTCAAATTATTAGCTTAAAAAGCAATACCTTTCTGGTCTTGACAGTCCAAAAGCACACTGTTGTTGCTTGTACACTTGACATCCTCACACCACTGTTCTTCAGAATGCAAAGACAGAATCCTAGATCCAATTAAAGGTGAAAGTGACCTAGATCTCATGTTAGACATAAGAGATGATGGACTTGGAGAGTGAGACGATGGTGACCTGTTTGCTTTGGAGAACTTTAGATGTAGAGAACCCTTCTTCATTGCAAGAATACAGCCAGGTGACCATCAAAATCTGCAAGAGTTTTATGATATTTAGCAAGGTTCATTCGTCTACAGTGATTAAGTTATTTCTAGAGCTACAGTGAGAATTGTCCTCCAAACCCTCGCCAAAGGAACTCTATCTTGTGATTCCCTCCCCTCATCAAGCTGTCCAGTGGGTCTCCTTGCAACTGCCTTGGCTGTGTGCCAGACAGACTGCAGCCCAAGGATCCACTGCAACTAGATGGTACTTGCTGAGATTGGCAGTTTCCTGATAAGGATGGAAGGTGAGCAAAGTACACACAACTTTCCCCAGGACCCTTTTTACTTTTGATCTTGCGTTTGCTGTTTTAATGGTAGCCCTATAAAGCCAATAGAGTAACATATGGTATTGGTGACTTCAGTAGTGCTATAGGCTAGGCATCCACCTCTTTGTAAGAAACCCCTAATAAACTCATTTACTTGCCAAGCTGGACTTGTCAGAGTCATTCTTTGGACTGTCATTCACAGTTCAAAGACAGATGTTTCTTTTTATACTCTTTCCAAAAAGTTCACCACAATAAGACTACAAAGCAATAAACTCAGAGGCCAGAGATGTCAGGCATCTCTTAGATGTCAAAACATCTCAGAGGCCAGAGATGTCAGGACCCATACTGTTGTACACTGATGACGCTGCTACTATTTCAGTCATTGCTGATCACCTTGCCATGGGAAAAGGAGACCTCCAGGGGGTCTAATACTGAACATGCACCAGTCAGAAGTTACTCATAATTTCTGTTCTCAGTTTATCAGACTGAACTGTGTTCTCTCTCTTTCTCTCTCCCCCTTTTTCCCTCCCTCTCTCCTTTTCCCTCTCCCTCTCCCTCTCCCTCTCCCTCTCCCTCTCCTCCTCTCTCCCTTTCTGTGTATGTACATGCTTTATGGGGTGGGGCACTGGGGATTGAATGTAGGGCCTTTGCACTGAGCTACAACTAAAGCGGTTTTTTTTTTTTCATTTTTTATTTTGATACAGGATCTTACTGAATTGCTAAGTTGTCCAATGTGGGCTTGAATGTACAATCCTCCTGCCTTAGCTTCCCAGAGTGTTAAGTTTACAGGTGCGTACCACCATATTCAGACGATATGCTTGTCTTGCAGTGCAGGTACATAAAGTCCACAAATCCTACGTGTACAACTTCATGAATTTCTACCCAGTGAAGCAAGCTATATAACCAGTATCCACATCAGGAAACAGAATGCCCCTTTTTCTAGTCACTAAAACCCATACATGAATAATCAATACCCTGACTTCCCAGACCAGAGGATTTTAAATTACAGTATTTTTAAACTTTATGTAAGAAATTACACAGCATCTTTTGCATGTCTCCTTTTGTTTAAAAATCATGCCTCTGAAATTCATGCATCTTTGTAACTGCCTGTACAAAGTCTGATTACTTCAAATTCTATGCCTACTATTCCTTATGTATAAAGCCAATTTTATTGAGGTTTAGGTCAAGAAGGAGCTTAATAAAGCATTTATTGATGAAAGGGTCCCAGGTGAAATTGCTTTATTTCTCAGGCCTAAGATAGGATAGATGAAATATAAGATAGGCAGAAATGAAACAAGGAAACCATATGTAAAAACTGTACTCTGTAAGAAGACCGCAACTTTTAGGAGTAGATGAAGTCACCCAAGCCAGTCCCATGACCACATTCCTGGGCTACCATTCCTCTCCCCTACCAGACCCATCACTAACAGACCATAAATTGGCCCATCATTTATTCATTTAATCATTTATTAAATAAATAAATCATTTATTTTTTTTAAAATGCCTGTTAACAGGCTGGTAACCTTTTGAGGTAGGTGGGGGTAGGCACTTTTTCACCTAGCTTTTCATCTCCTAGGGAAAAGGAGAAATGTATTCAAAATTAAGTGTGTCTCATTTCTCTGAGCACCCACTCCTCTCTCTTGAGTGAGTACTATATTGTCTGTCTTTGCCTAATAAACCCTACTCATGTCTCTTTCTGGCATGTCCTGAAAGTTCTTTCTTGTGGCTAGAGTCAGAGAGCCTGCTACAACAAGGTAGGTCAAGTTTGGGAAACTCTCAGATCCAGCCCGGTGACAACATGAGACAATTAAGGTTCAGAATGGTAAATGACTGGATTAGTCAACATGCTAACAGTATTAAAGATGAAAATAAGTTCTTCTCTCAAATTGTTATGTCAAATCACATTATTAACACATTCGCACCAGTTTAAATCACCACCAGTGGTACATATATGACTATGCTATTGGGACAGTCCCCTGGATAGTACAAGCTGCTGGACAGGACAGTCATGTGTGTACCACCAGTGGTACAAACCTCCCAATTGGACTGTCATGCATGTGTCGCCTCGCCATGAATGTGTTAACCCAGTGGTACAAGCTCTATGAAAGCAGAAACACCATTTAGTGATGTATTCCAAGCCCAGAAAGATATACAATTCTTAAGATAGCATTAATAATGATCCTATATTTGCTCAGTATCTGTAATCCACCCTATTCCTGCTACTTAAAATGAAAAAAACAAAGTATAAATTGTTGGCAAGGGGGTTAGTGAAATATAAAATTAACCACTTAACAGTTTACCCTAAGCATTACTCGGGCAGCACATTTGTTTACATACATACCATACTAGCCCAAGCTTCATTCACACAGGTGTCAGGTCAACCAGCCAGTTCTTGTACTGAATAAACTTGATAAAACTGTCACTTTTATATTGGCTGTTATATTACCTTATAAAAGTTAATGAAAAAATATGCAATTTTTGATCACCCTGTACTTAAATAATTGACAGGTAAGTGGTTTAAAGTACTTTACAACCCATGCATGTGAATATACATGTAAATACAAATTTAGCTTGAGGCTGCCTCCCTAATAAAACAATTCATGAATGAAAACCAGAAGATTATATAGAAAGATAGAATCATTGAAATCAAAACACAGATAAGTAGTTTGGAAAAAAAAACTACAACTTTTTAAAGTCAACTATTATTTTACAGATAAAAATTACAGTATGGCCATGTGTAATTATTCGTATGAGTTAGAACCACCACCACAACCAATCCCCTCCCCCCATCATTCACATAACTGCTATTTATGTCACTGTCACAAGACTTTTGGTCCTCGTCTCAAGTGTATAAAAACTTTCATGTCTAATATACTATTCTTCTATGGAAAAAGTCTGTAATATTATTTATTCTATGCCAAGCTGATCTAACATTCTTCTAAACAAGAACAATTCAAATTTCAGATAAGCTAAGAGGCATGCATTTAAGTAAAATTTTAATTAATAATAAATAAAATGGAATAGATGAAAAACAGTAGTTTCCTAAAGGCAAAAAAAATCCTCAATAAAAAAACAATAAACAAAAGAGGGAAAGGGCAAGGCCCAGTCTTACTTTTAAATATCCTTATGCATCCCATATCATCATGAATTATATAAAAGTAGAATAGTATGTTATATGCTACAGAAATATATAGTTTTTAAAGATTAACTTGGTTTTTAAAAAAGCACTGTATGTTTTTTATGGAATATAATTATTGTATGTCCTGCAGTCTTCTCTCTAAACTATAAAAATAATGAACTATCCAGAGTTTCTTCTTCCACTATCTGGGGTTCTCTGTTTTATCTCCAAGGCTAATCATTTAGAGTTAAATAAAATATTCTGGGACTTCAGAAATCCAGAGGAATTCCTTACTTATGATTTGAAATATAAAAAATAAGCAATGATTTCAAAGTTACTATGCATTCCCAGATTCTCTTCTTGGGTTGCCATAGCTCCTATTGTTCAAGATTTCTTGAACAATAAACATATCACGTGGAACAGCTACCTAGTGAACTAGAACTAAGGATTTTCAGTGTGTGAGAATGGCCAGCATTGCGTCAAAGACTACACACTGTAGATATTAAATCTTGAATAACAATTTTAAGGGGCAAAAGTGGACATAGCCTAATCCTAAGATGGAGTTTCCAACACTGACAAAGACCAAGCAATGAAAAAGAGAAGAAAGCTAAAGTAGGGTTAGAATGATTGAAGGAGCAAAATAGAGAAAACAAGCAGCACATGTCTAGAGCTGGAGGCACATTTTAAAGGCCTAGAGGATGGTTTACACAGCAAGAGCATGGCCTTGCAATACTGTGATAATCAAAATCATATGACCAGGCTACAAAACTCTGTTTATCCTGCCACCCATAAACCCAGATACTTGCACTGGTCTAACAATCTATCTACCTATCCAGCATAGCACTTAGCCAACTCCTCCTTTATGCAGCCTTTCCTAGCTTTCCGTCTTCTTTACTGATCTCCACATGAGGCAGATCTCATTCCCAAACCTTCCGTCTCTCCCTACACACACACCACCCTCATATATAAATATCTACTTTCACTGTTTCCCTCGCACTACTTTCCTAGCCCTTTCCTCGTATCTCAGTACTTTACCTCCAATTCTAATTCATCCCATACCCTCTGATCTACTGAAATACTTATTCCTTAACCTTTTCAAGTCCTGTCAAGTTTGAACTTTCATTCCCCTTCAAAGTCTCTAACCCAAGCAACTCTTCCAAAGTCAACTCCCCATCTGTGCTGCTCACGTTTGCTTCTCTTCCCTTCTCATCTCATCTCATTCCATTTTCATTACAGTTTCCCACAAATTCTCTCTCATTCCCCTAACACTGTGTTCTCCCATTTCTCTTCAGTTCTAGAACACCATCTCTCAACACTTCTATAACCATCCTGTCTTCCCAAATTACTCATCCCTCTTCATCGCAACAAATAATCTGACCTCCTAATTCATTCCAATACTCTAATCATCTCTCTACTTGAACACACTAAAACTTCCACCCATTTCTCTACATCCCAACCTAACTGCATACTTGACTTTCTGTTGTAACATCCTCACCTGTCCGTCTGTCCTTTTAACACCCTAATTTCCTCTCTCATTTCTCTCACCTACTCAGATACCTGAAACCGAAATCCAATCACTTTCCATTATTATTTACTTATCCAACTTCATGAAGCAAATTTTATGTGCCAAGAACTGTTTCATTCTAAAAACAGTCAAGGAGGTGGCTCTACTACACTCAAGATGCACAAAAGGGTTACATCTCCTTATTAGACGCGGTCCATACACAAGCAGTCCCTTTTATAAACATTTACGCAATTGGAATTAATTACTTGTGAAACTACATAATTTTTGGCCTCTCTTTCCAGATATTTTTAGAATATGTGCTGCAAAGCAAGTTCTCTCTTTCCAGATTGTAACCCACAAGACAGCAGGAACTTTGGTTTTCAATAGACAAATATTTGTGGACTGAAGGATCATGCTAAACATTCTTAAAGACATTATCAACCAAATACTCACAGACGCTGCACAAGATCAGAATTATTGCCCTCAGTTACAAAACAAGTGGTACTGTACTGTTAGCAATCAAGAGCTTGGATTCTGAAATGGGACTGACTGAATTCAGATCCTGACTTTTCACCTAAACGGTGTGGCAAATCATCAACTAAGGTACTCGACGCGATCACTTTTTAAATAGGGACAGTAACTTCCCACGCGTTATTTTAAAGGCGTAAATGAGTTAACACGCAAAGTACTTAGAGCTGCACGTGAGACCTGGATGCTCATAGGTGACAGGCTATTATTTTCACAGATGCGTAAAGACACGCTGCCTGCCGTCTCTTCCCCGTCCAGTGTCCAGTGCAAGGCGACACAGCACACCCGGCCCTTCCCGTCGCCACTGGCGCGGGACACCGCTCCCCGCCTCCACACCTTCCCACCCGCAGGCCGCCCGGATCCTCTGCCCAGCCCACTTCTCCACTGCCTCTGTCCCGCCCGGGCCCTCCCACCCGTCCAGTCCAAGCCCATTCCCGTCCAATCCCATTCCCGCACACGCCCCCGCCGCGATCCATCCCGAGCCGGCCCACCCCACGCTTGGTCCAGGCCTTCCCGCCTTTGCCGTCAGCCCCCACTACCCGGTATGAATGCCACAGGACAGCTTCGCACAGGCTGGGCTCTCACCTCCTAAGACCCCAGCCGAGCAGCCCCGCGGGGCGAGGCGAGGCGGAAGCGCGCGAGTCCTTCCCTCAGGCGCCCGGCGTCACGGCGGCCATTTTGTTGTGTTGTGCCGGTTGCCCAGGGGCCGCGGCGCTTTGGGGCGGGGCCTGTCACATCCACACCCACTGGAGCCTGTGGGCGTGGCCTCCTGCAGAGCTTTCCGCTGATTTTGCGGCTGTGCACTGGCGCGGTAGGGCGCGGGGACCATGGACTGTGGAGTCTTCTGCTGAGCGAGCCCGGCTTGCTTGGGTATCTTGGGTCTCGCCTCGCGATGCGGACGGCCTTGGATTGGGGAGCCAGCGGGACGCTCGTTTCCTGCAGTATTCGCTGAGACGACCTGAGGGACCAACGCAGCGCTGTCATCTACTCAGGATTGTGTACAGCGGACGCTTCTCGCTTGGCTGTTTCCGAGGTGAATTGTCCTCAAGACCAACAAAACCGGCCCAGATGGCCGCGAGTTCGAGGCAGCGTGGGCCAACCTGACTGTATAGTGAAATCCTGTGTCAGAAAACAAATAAAAGTGACTATAGAGGCTTCAGCTATGTCTTTTAGAAGTGCTGCGTTCAAGTGCTTTTGTGTAACAGCTCTTTGAAGAGAATCCAGCAGATACATTGCAGGATGTCAGGGAAATAACAACTTTCACTCCAGCCTCTCTCCTGTTTCTGTAGTGCAGCCCGACCATGGTGCCAGCAAAGACAGAGAGGCTGCACTAACTCCGGAAACCTGCACTGCAATCACTACCTCGCCTTTACTAGAATCCTCTTAGCTGGATGCTTGACACAAAAAGCCACATACTAATGCAATTCGTACCTTCCTTAGTGCCTCCAGTTCCTTTTTCTTAACATTACCTCAAAGTCATTGCCTGCTATCTCATTCCTTTTGTTGGCCACAGTAAATTCGTAGTTCATTGTCCATTTTTTAGAAATTCCTCTGCCTTGCCTCGGTTTTTTTTATGAAATAGGATAGTCATCTATTTTCTGCAGTTTTCCTGATAATTATGAGTTAATGCATTTTTTATTTTAAAGAGAATAAAACCAATAAAAACAAACCAGTGTAAGAGACACAGGACTTCGAAACTATAGGAACCAACAATGGTTACTATAATGCCTCTTGTTGTCATCAAAATAGCTGCAGATACCTTCAGACATAGTAAAAATCAAACAAAACAGAACAGAATAGAACCAATATAAACAGAGCAATGAATGCAATAAAGGATTTCAAAACAAAATAATAGTAAATCTAAAATGGCTACCATAATATATTATTATCTTTGAAATAGCTGCCCATGCCATCAGACACAATAAAATCAAACAAAACAAAACCTAACCCATCAAAACAATAAAAATGATACAGGACTTCAAAACAAGATAATAGGGAATTAACAATGGCTAGCACCTTCAGAAGAAGATCCCCCATAGATGCTACATTGTGTATTGTTATCCTCTGAATAGATGATCAGACTACCAGCTTTAGACCTGCAAAGTCAGTGAAACACTAAACACTATAAGCATTAAATTGTATTTTACCTCAACAGCCTTCATCACAGCCTCTGTTTACCAGATCAGCTGGTTGCTTAGTAGTGGCAGTGGGGGTTGGCTCTTCCTGTTTCTCAGCCTATGTGCTGAGAGGGGGTTGGCATCTGGCTATTCCCCAGTGGCCCACACATGACATTGATTCACAGGGAAAGCTTCCTTCTTGGTAGCTACTTGTTCTCTTACCCTACAGTCCTCAAATGGCACTGATTCACAGGAAAAGGCTGGCATCTTACTCTCTCCCAACTGCCCGTGCATGGCACCAATTCACAGGGCTACGTTAATACATTTGAAAGAACACAGAACAGCCTAGCCCATGGTAAGTTTTCTATGTGTTTTCGTTATTATTAGGCAAGGTTTCCAAGAAGTGAAATGTCATAGACTTTTAAAAAGACCTTAAAGAACATAATAAAAGAATAGGGAGATGTGGAAGAATTTGGTTGGCAAAGGGAACAACTAGTGCAAACCACAGCAAGGGGACAGAGAAAAAATTCAACAGTGACCTGAATGTTAATTAGCTGTGAATGAAATAAAACAGTTGTATCTAAACATTAAGTAGTTTACCATGGCTGGCTCAGAAATCTGGAAAGGAGAAGCTAAAGCTGGAAGAAAGGTCTTATGTATTAAGCACTTTCCTCTAAGGCAGAGATGGCTTAATAGGAAATTCAAGGGATGCCCAAGAGGTGGCACTATTGGAGTTCCCATTTCTTTCTTTCTTTTTTTTTTTTTTTTTTTTTTTTTTTT